>PVIY010042998.1:0-20599 GCA_004026745.1 Myrmecophaga tridactyla | reverse complement strand
TTAGGAAATCTGGTATTTGGACAGTATTAAAACCATCAGAACCAAGAATACTCAATTTGGTTAAATATTTAAGTTTTAAGCATCTCATCATTAGGACAATTATCAGTAACATATTTCAGAAAATGTATTATGTATATCTCGCAGATAGGGAGGAGAAATGTTTGAAATCAATTTATAAAAATGGTAATTTAGCACAAAAGCAATGGGCTCTTCTGTTTCTTTTGGGATTATATCTGAATAAGGTGTAAAATGTTTATATCAGCTCTAAATAACACCCTGACTTGATCTGATTATGCCACTGTGTCTTCAAGTCCTTAGGCATATAAAATGCCACTCTGTCACCCGCAGCTCTTCATCTATCCTGGGCTACTTCTGTCTACCCTTTGACTATGCAAATTTTCTAACATAACCAAATGTACAAAGAAGAGTATAATCAGCCCTCACATACCCAACATCCATATCGATATTTGGCTAGTTTTGATTAGTCTATCAATCACATATTTTATCCAGAATATTTTAAAGCAAATCCCATACATCATAGCATTTCAGCCGTAAATATTGAATATGCTCCTCTGAAAAGACTACTTTTAAATAACCACCATATCTTTATCACACTTCAGAAATCAATAGTTTCCTAGTATCATGAATTTTTGTTTGTTTGCTTGATTTCTTTGTGTCAGCATTCCTCAAGGTCCACAGGTTGGCATAAATTATCTTTTAAGCCTCCTTTATTTTACACAAGTTGCCTCTTGTTTTCTTCATTCCATTGATAGGCACAACCAAATGCCCCACATTTTAAATTTGGACAATTGCTTCCTCCTGGTGTGTATTAACTTTCTTCCAGCCCCTGTATTTTCTATAAACTGGCAGGGAGCTCTTGGAGGACTTATTAGATTCAGGCTCAATTATTTGACAAATATGATTCATAATAGGTGAGACATACTTCCTATTGCTTCATATCATTGAAACTTCTGGTATCTGGTTGTCCCATACTTAACAATGCTATGCTTAATCAGTGAGTTCAGATGATGCGAGCCTGGATCCTCACCATAAAATTTCCAACCAAAGTTTCCCCTAATCACCTGAGGACTCATTGGTAATTGCTGCCGGGCTGATTTAAATCTGTTGTGTACCCCAGAAAAGACTATGTTCTTTTAATCCACTCATATGGGGGCAGACCTGTCATGGGTGGGACCTTCTGGTGAGGCTATTTCAATTGAGATATGACCCAGCCCATTCAAGGTGGGTCATAGTCCTTTACTGGAGTCCTTTGTGAAGACGATTCAAGACAATTAAAGCACAGAGAGCTTAGAGAGAGAATGCCTTAGGAGAAGCAAGAAGGACCTACTGGAGCTGAGGAACCCATCTTGAAACCAGAACTAGGAGAGAAGGCCCAGATGTGCCTTCCCATGTGTCAGAGGAACCCCAGATGCCTGCAGCCTTTCCTCAGAGAACGTATCTTCCTCTTGATGCCTTAATTTGGACATTTTCATGGACTTAAAACTGTAAATCTGTAACCTAATAAATCTCCATTGAAAAAGCCAACCCATTTCTGGTATACTGCCTTCTGGCAGTGTTAGTAAACTGAAACCATTGCCTAGATGCATTATTTCATCCACAGTTGCAGAATGTGATTTTATTCATTTATGAATTTGCTAGCTTGAATTCTTATAATAAAGAACTTTCCTTCCTTCCCTGATTAGTTATAGGTCTTTCTATTTTGAGATCTTTTCTACTCTTCCAATTCAAAAAATAGTTTTCTATCTAAAGAGTAAAAAATATTTTCTTGTCCTGTTTTTAGATATTTAGTCATGCTCTACTTGAGGGACTGGGGAATGTTAAATAATACCAATAATGAGCAATATCAACCCAGTGCATAAATTATCCTCAGGCTCAAATCCCTCACTTAATAAGCTTCATTAATTGCTTTAGCCACATTAACTTTTAAAGGCCATTGGGGTCCCATTAAGTTACAGTTTCTGATGTCCCCATCTGAGTCTATTTTCTCCAGGGAGTAAGTTTATCTGCTAAGAGAACTTGGGGTGACAGAAAGAAAGCACCATTTTTATTCACGAGTTAACTCAGAATAAGTTTTGCAAGAATAACCATAAAATCCATTTATCCTAAAGCTTCATAAAATTTGACTGAAGTAAAAAAAGGACATTTTTTGCATGTGAGTGAAGAACAGTGCTGATAAGGCACCATTTTGCTCCCAAGGATGGGGATAAAAGAAAACACTGAAATTTCTTTACCTTGATTCTGATGGCTATCTTAAAAAATACATATTAATGAACTTGGAACAGTGGAGAAAGTCAGGACATATTTTAGTAAAATGATGGCTTGATGAAGATCTGACTTTTGGAGAAAAGAAAATACACAATTGGGCAGCAAGTACAAGAAAGATGTGAAGGTACAAGCTTAATAAAATCCATCCCCTGAAACAGAATATTCCATTAGCTCCCATAAAGTTATATTTCCAGTGGAGTCATGACATTTCTTCTAAATATATCCATATTCATCATTCCTCCTTAAAAAGGTTCTCTTTCCAAATTCACAGATTTACTTTAATGTAATAACCACTGCAGATGCACTTTTTTTTCTTCATTAATCAGGCTTCTCAAAAGAGTGATTAGGCTTCTGCTTTAAAATGACAGGAAAGGGAGGGAACGGGAGGGAAGGCAAAGGGAATGGAGAAGATAAGAGAGGCAGAAAGACCATGAGCAAAACCATTCGAGAGACAGAATCAGATAAATATACAGAATCAAAGAAACAACAAAGATATTACTTCCATGCGATGATGATTATTTCTTTTTTCTTTTTTTGTCCTTGTTTTGTTTTGAAAATTGAAAGGTAATGAAGAGTGATAACTGAGCAGAATGGGACAGTAGATGACTTTTCAGACTTTGCGGACTCCCTGAGAAGTTGTGCAGAGATCTGCCCCAAATACAGCAGGTGCGCATTCTTTGTGCAAACAGGGGCTTGTTTGAAAGTTTGTACAAAGAGCAACTGGACCCCAAAATAATTTCTTCTCCCACCCAGATAGTGTGGTGCTTATTCCCTCTTCACCTTACAATAGCCTGAGATATTTTCTGGAGTAATTGAACCTGAGAGGTTCCAAGGAATGTTGTGGAGTTTTTTTCATTCTCAAGTAAGGATTGCTTTAAAGGGGTCCTCTGCTGTCTTTCTGAGTATCACAGTGCACACTGTTCTTAAACAAAGGCAGATGCATATTCCTTGACAACAGAATAAGAGGAAAGGGTTTTATATAATTCTATTTAACGATCAAATGTTGGTTTGGGTACCTCCACATTCTTCTTCTAAGATTGCATCTGTTTTAGTCCTTTGAAGTGAAACTTGCAACTCTTTGCACCTATTGCACTATTTTTAGATAAAGGACCCAAAAACCACATCACCCCTGCATTCACCTACATTACTTTCCCCATGAGTCCCTTGAGTCTTCCATTTAAAGGGTACTTTTAACTCTTCCAGGATGGCATAAAAATTTGCAACGGTTTTATTGTGTGATACAAATCAAATAAATAGTAAAATTTGAGTAGTAATAGAATATTTTATGTTAGACAACTGTCCATACATCAAGGAAGGCATCCACTGAGAAAGAAAATGATCTTTAGGCCAATCATTAGGAGTTTCAAAGGAGGCACCAAAGCAGACAAGCTTTGTCTTCATGTGTTCATCTGATTTATAGTCCAGGAATTATAGAAGCCAAAATTTTTTCCATTAGTATGCATTTAGGAAATCCATCTTCAGTTTGCATTATGCAAATAGATTGTAAAGGGAGTGGGAGAAAATTTTTCAGAAATACACGGGACTCTGAATAAAAACAAAAATCAAGATATTAAACCAATATCTGTAAAACGTCACTGCTAGCAGAAAATCCTGGGAATTCCAGCTCAAATATTAATTCAGAGAAAACATTTGCCAGTGGATCATCTGCAAAGATCAATGATCTGATTTTCACGATGGGCAAGTAACAGGGGCTGTGTTTCCCATGGCACCGGAACATGGCCATTATAAACTTCAGCATCTCCATCTACCACAAATCCAAGCCTAATGTTTGAAAAGGTAGGACTACATATCAGAAACAATGCATCTCCTATGACATATTAAGACTCAAGTGCTTCTGTTAGATCCTCCTGAAGAGTTAAATTGTGGTTATTTTGACTCTCAGCAGAAATCGAGGAGATATTGCACATACAATCACTGTAATCAAGATGATCCTTATCACCAGAACAGCTATCTTACATTCAGATTCTCTTCTGTGTTTTGAGTTTGTGTTTATTTGGTTGTGTGTATTTAGGAAGGGGGAGTTCAGTGGAAACACAAGGACTTGCTTCTCTGTATTTGACTTTGACACTGAAGTCTTAAAGACAAATGGGTTACTAGTATTTTAAAGTCCTGTCCTAGTTGAACATTGACAACTTCCAAAAACCACCTTCTGGCTCGTTTCCCTTTGCTGTCTCCAGTTGCCCCCACCCATTCAACTTGATCCCTGTGATAGATCTGGCCCCAATTTTCACAACAGAGTCTCATTATACTCGCAATGGCTAATGCCCAAATTCACTGCTTTGTGATGATTTTAATAGCCAGAAGAGTATGTATTTGTGTGGGAATGTTCTTCATTATGCTGTCTTTTCCCATCAAAATACCTAAACTTCCACTTTTGAATAATTCTAGGTTATCGTCTCCTTGTCTCCTTATCTTCTCAGACTGTGAACAATTCCCCTTCTATCTAGATGGTTACCTTGAACGTATTTATAGAGTGACACTACATTTCCCCAGAGCTTCCTTTTTTGTGTCTGATGATTGCTTTGGTGAAGGGAAGCAGATGGAAAGAAATCATGCATTCTTCACCCTTTAAAAAGTAAAGCAACTCAGATTTAAGATGTCACACTGTTTTATTGGAAAGTATAAAAAACTGTTTTACGGTGTCATTACAATGACTTGGTGCCATGGTTGGCTCTAAAAAAAATACCTCTGCCTTGGGAGACCAAATAGTTTAAGGCAAACGCTATCAAACCATCTCATGCTAAACTGTTTATCTGTCAACAGAAAACAGAATTTTTTTTCCCTAACAGAAAGTCTTGTCTGTCTTGTTATGCATTTATCAAATATTGAAATCACCACTGTGAAAATCAATATTAAAAGGAAACTTCTTGTGTTATTTTGATAATCCAGTTAAGGGCACATTTTCCTGATTGCAAAGAGTTTAATCTCAGCAGTAAAAATAGACACAAAAACATTATTGGAAAACCCTTTCTCTATTTTGGAGGTTAAGCTGTCCAAAAATACATAAAACCAATAAAATATTCTTCATTGACTTCTCTTTTAGTTAATTATTACTCTTTGAGATTGGCCAATCATAAATCCAAACAGATAAAAACTCTTCATAATTCACAATGGTATTAATCTTAAAGACATATTTTATAGCAATATATGTAATTCACGTAAGTTTTCTTTGTTCATTTAAAATATATATTTTCACTGTCAATACTTAGGAAATGGGATCTCCTCAGATTACAAATTGAATCACTGTGACATGCTTTCCCCTTTGCCTGGAGTGCTTCTCCTCCCCACGCTTCACTGGGATTCGTACTTTGCTCTAAGAGTTCTCTTTCTGGGCCCTTTATAAATAAATACAGCTTTTAAATCTCACATTTATTTTATATTTTTCTTTTTTATCTGCCTATCTCCCCAGATTTTAACCTTCCCAAGGACATTAGTTCAACAGCACCTATGACAGTATCTAATTCAATGTGAGTACCTAATATATATCAGAAGAATGAATGAATGAATGAATATGATTTAAAGGAAGCTTTTCCAAGGTGTGCCTTATTCTTCTCCTTAGCACATAAATACACTTGTAAAAGTCTATGCTCAAATAAGTATTCAGCCTCTATCCATAGGAACCAATGACCACAGATTTTTTCACAAAATAAAGATGCAAGTTCTCACTCCCCCTGACCCCTCTCTCTTTTTGGCAGCAGGAAAATCTTAAAGTTTGTAAAGGGAAACAACCATTTTGTGAGCATGTTGTTTCAGTTACATATACGCTTCATTTTACCCATGAGCTTTGCTCTACAGTCAATCTCATGATAGCAGGTTTTGTCTAATGCCAGGGTCCCTGCTTCATGATCCTTACAGTGGGGACTAGGTAAGAGTGAGAAGGAGGATGTGCAAATCAATCCCTAACACAAGCAGCACAAAGGAAGTGTGTCCCCTTATTGATTTGCTAGTGAGCCAAGAATCATTCTGTGGCATGTCAGGTCTATGATTAGAAATTTTATCTTTAGAAATCTTCAATTTGGTCTTCTAAACTTCAAACAAAATTCCAAATTACTCCATCAAAGCAGGAGTGTTTTTTATTTATTGAGATGGATCCTACCTATCTGATTCTGAACTGGGCACTTTAGTAGAATTATGTTAATTTTAAAAATATTCATTACCCAGATAATACCTGATAAATTGTCCTGACAATATCTAAATTAAGACAGTGAGCTAACCTAGTTCTTTCTACCAATTCACACCCTCAGTCTCCCTGGTCCTTAGGCAACCACCATCATCCTTGTGCTGTAAGTCTTACAAGACACTCTACAGCATTTAAGAATGCACACATGTTCCTATAGTGATAGGGTTTGTTTTTATTTTATGCAACACTTTGTATGTCTTTAGCTTGCTTCTGCACATCATAAAATATCTGGTAGATAAGTCTGTGATGTAAAGTTATGTTTTGCAACTTCTCCTCATCATTACAATATGGGTATACCTTAGTTATTTTTCCATCCCCTTTTGTTGGACATATAGGTTAATATCATATAGAGAAATGGCAGTGGCATAAGGCATGTATATTTAAAATTAAATAAATGTTACCAAATCCCCTTCTACTTCTGGCCTCACCGATTAATACACACGTTTACCCACACTTGATATTAGCAATATTTTTTTAACTGTCATTCTGTTTGGAGAAAAATAATATTCCAATTATTTTCTATGATAATATTTTTACTGAACTTTGTTTCATCTTTTGTGAATTGTTTTTTCCTATTTTTGTCCATTTTCTTGAGTTATTGCAATTCCTGACTATTTGAAATGCTTCCTTTTAGAAATCCTCAATACTACAACTTTCATCTCTCACACGTAAGCAAAAACTATTTTCTCTTTTGTTGACACTTGTTTTTAATTCTGTTGGGCTACTTTTTCATATATTGCTTAGCTTAATAGAATCAAATTTGCCAATGATTCTTCCCATAAAGTAAAAGCCTGTCAAATTCTTTTAAAAATGTATTATAATTTTGCGGGGTCACATTGAATTTATAATTAATTTGCAGAGACGATGTATCTTTAAAATATTGAGAATTCCATCCAGGGAAATGGCCTATTTCTACAAATTTTAGGATTATTTTACGTGCTCCAATTTTTTTAAATCACAACAATGTTTATCTGACTTTGTGCAATACAAAAAACAAACAAATGCCATATATGAACATAGTAGAATGGTGACTTTTTTCTCTTTGAGAGACCATGATTCTCATTTCCAGTAAAAATAAAGATTAATTGCACATGCAGAGAAAACTGGGTTGGTCATTAGCTTTATAATTTTGCCAAAAAATGACCCATGGGTGCATTTTTTTCCTGCTCTTTCATAAAGTTCTGAAGGACAGCTAAAGTTCCATCTCTCATTTCTACCATATTGAAGATACCATAGTCTATTGTAGAAGGGACAAGATATGGAAACATGCCTATATTAAGTGTTATTTCAAAAATGAAGCAGTAATGAGAATCTTCTAGTTAAAGTAGCCACTACATAAGAATAATATCTTCTAATTCAAACATCCCAAGCAAACCATTAACTGGGATTAATCACATTCACTCAATGATGCGCCACCATCCATTACCAGAACTTTCCCATCACCAAACAGAACCCCTGGGCCAATATATACTAACTCCCCATTCCCCTTGCCTCCTGCCCCCGGAAACCTGTACTCAACTTTTTCTTCATGTGCTTGCATATTCTACCCGTTTCCTATAGACTGAATGAAACACTATCTATCCCTTTTTGTCTGACTTATTTCACTCAACATGATGTCTTCAAAGTTTCGTCCATGTTAAGCCATGTATCAGGACTTCATTTTTAAGGTTGAATGACATTGCAATGTATATACCACATTTTGTTTATCCTTTCATCTGTCAGTGGACTTTTGGGTTGTTTCCACCTTTTGAATATTGTGAATAACACTGCTGTGAACATCAATGTACAAGGAAATATCTGTTCAAGGCCCTGTTTTCAATTCTTTGCCTGGAAGTGGAATTTCCAGGTCATGTGGTAGGTCTGTGTTTAACTGTCTGAGGAACTGTCAAATTCCACAGCAGTTGCACCATTTTACATTGAGAAATGTCTATTCTAGTCTTTTGCCCATTTTTAAACTGGGTTGTTTGCCTTTCTGTTGTTGGTTGTAAGAGTTCTTTATATATTTTGGATATTAAATCGTTATCAGCATAAGGTTTCCAAATATTTTCTCCCATTCTGTTGGTTGCCTTTCACTTTCCTGGTAATGTCCTTTGATACACAAATGTTTTTCATTTTGATAAAGTCCAGTATCTATTTTTCTCTTCTGTTGCTCTTGATTTGTGGCAAGGCATAAGAATCCAATGCTAAACACAAAGTCCTGCAGATATTTCCCTATTTCTTGGATATACAGATTAAAGGTTTTCTTCAAATTTTGGAAGTTTGGGGCCATTATTTCTTTCAATATTCTTTCTAACCCTTTTCCTCCTAGGCCTCTCCTACATCCCCTGAGTTTCACACAGGTCTCTGAGGCTATTCACATTTTTCTTCATTCTTTTTGTATTTCTCTTTCACAGACTGGGTGATCATCATTGGCACAGTTTCAAGTTCACTGATTCTTTCCTCTGCCACTTCAGATTTGCTGATGACCTAATGACCCCTCTTCTAATGATTTTTTCATTTAAGTTATTTTACTTATCAATTCCAGAATTTCTATTTGGTTATTTCTATGTTTGTCAATCTACTGATAGTTTATATTTGGTGAGACATTGTTCGCCTACTTTTAGTTCTTTAGACATAGTTTTCTTTACTCTTTGAATACATTTTAAAAAGCTGATTTGAAGTATTTTTCTAGTAAGTCTTCTTCAGGGAAAATTTTCTTTAGATTGCTTTTTCCCCTGCAGATGGGCCATATGTTCCCATTTCTTTGCGCGTCTCATATTTTTCTGTTGTTGAGACAGAACATTTTAAGAAATAGGGTTAACAACTCTGGAAGTCAGACTCCCACAACCCACAGGGTTTGTTGTCACTGCTGTCAGGGTTGCTGTTTGTTTCATGGCTTGATGAACTAATCCTGGCCACTGAAATCTCTGCTTGATTCACTTAGTTGTCCAGTAAGGTTTCCCTAGAGATTTCCTTAGTTCCTTTGAATGGATAAGTCTCTCTGACTTTGTTAACAGATGCAGTGCATGTGTTAGGACATGTCTTCAAAGATTCATGAGGCAGCTTTTTATTCAACTCTGCCTGAACGTTCACTTCCTGCTTATGCACAGCCTCAAGGTCAGCCAGAGGAGGGAAATTAGGCCTTCTCCCTTCTTTCCTGGGTAAGCACACAGTCTGGCAAATTCATGTGGCCTGCTACATTCCCATGAATGTCAGATATTTTCAGATTCTCCTGTGGTCATCTCTTGCCCCAGTTTTTCCTTTTAAACCTTTGGTCAACTTCTTGATTGCCCCAAATGTTATCACCATCCCAGCACCTCTCATGTTAAAAATTTGCTGCTGATTGTTTTTGACAAATTTCCAGGGAAAAAAGACTGCAGTTGGTGAGCTTTGAGTCAAGTCAAATAAATATAATCCCTAGAAGTGGGGATCCTAGGGAATTTCCAGACAGGTCAAATAATGTCAATTCTCTGGGGATGGGGCCTTGTGGAGATTCCAAACCTGTTCTTTCTAGTGGGTGCAAGTTTGCCATTCCCATAGCAATCATAAGGCAATACTGTCAGTTTTCAAGGCTACCACAGAGCTGAGGAGAGAGAGAGAGATGGTAATAGGGTAAGTTAAAATGCCATAAATGTCACTGCTCTTACAAAGAATTAGTCCTTTTTCTTCAATAAGCACTTGTCAGATAGTTGCAAACCCTTGGTTAATTTCCAGAGTTCTGAAAAGTTTGATTGTGACCATTTTTGCCAGTGTTCTCATTATTCTTCTGGAAGAGTGTATTTTGGGGAGGTCCTTTTTCTGCCATTATGGGATTGCTCTCAGTAAAATTACTTTTAAAATTGAGCAAGCTCAGCTTTTTTTGTGGAAAGAAGATATGACAGGTCAATTTAAGAAGAAAATAGCTAATGAGGCTATTAAATATATATGTTTCAACTTAATTGTTGAACTGGGAATAATTATTCCAGCGGATTCAGTTCCATTTTCAATGTATAATCATTGCCTTTTTGTACTGTTTTACTTGAGGTGCCCCAAGTAAAAAGTTCCCCTATGCTTCACGGCAGAAGCCAGCCAGCTGAGGGGGTACGGGACAGTTCTCAGGGTTCAGCTGCTCCTGGTGGCAGCTGATTGAGTCACAAAATAGAGCATACACTCACTGTGAGTGAAGCTGGAGATCTTTCTAGAAAAGTTCAGATACATATTTTTATGTGAAAAATCTTTCCAGTTTTCAATATTAATTAACTCAATATATTGTTCAATATTATAGGAATAAGCAAAACATACCTATAGGAAAATTTTGACCAATTTTCACCGATTCATTGATTTGTTCTAGTTCAGAGTAATCTTTCTTTAATCATTTTTTTTCCTGTGTAATCCTTCTTATATCTTAGTTATTTCCCTTCCTCTCTACTATTATTGCTGGGTTAATGAATGTACTAAGTTATTTTTCCCCAAATGTTTAACTGAAATCTCCTTGAACTTTTATCTCTATATAACTTTAACTTATTGTAGAAACACACATGCATACTTGTTATCTAATGGTATATAACAAATTACTCCAAAATCCAGTGACTTAATACAATAAACAGTTATTAACTCACACATAATTTCTGGGGGTCAGTAATCTGGGAGTCACTTATAATCTCATTAACCCTAAATCTGGCTTTGATAAAATAGAAAATAGTGGTAAGAAAGTATCCTGTATTGTAATTCTATTGTAACCATGTGACAGTCATGAAGTCCTGAAATTATAATATATATGAGGAATGAAAAACAATGCCTTTCTATTTCAAACTAGTGAGAAGCTCTATGTTATTTAAGCTTTCTTGACATTATTCCATTAAAAATAATAATAAATAGCATGGTCTCCTAATGTTTTTCTGAATTCAACTATTGTTGTAAAGCTAAGTTTACATGTAGAACATAGGTTATGCTCTGTCACTTCTTTTTCTACCTGTTAAATTAATGTGATTAGAGTGATTTTATTTTCTCTAACTTCAGTTGAAGTTATAGATAGAATAATTTGTGACTACACAGATACAACCTCTTTCATGGTAACTATATCATTTAGAAGCTTTCGCCTGCAAGTAGGAAGAAAAAACACAGTACAAATTTGTCTAGCAACAAAGGGAATTTATTGACTCATGTAACTGAAAGTCAGTGGGCATGGCGGGCTTAAGGCATACTTTGAATTTGGGTTTGCAGTTTTTTTCTCTCCATTTCTTTTGATTCTGACCTCTGGCTCTCTTTGTTATAGTCTATACAGCCCCCACACCAGGCCATTTGGGAAAAATGCCTGTGACCAGCATTTTTTAAAAGGTCCTGAGATTCACTGTGATTGGCTTGCCTTAAGTCATATTTTAGCTTCTTAATCAAGCTCAGTGCCCAGGGAATAGAACAAGAGAGTGAGGTCAACTTGCCCAGAAAGAGATAAACTACTTGGGCCAATATAAACACCTAGATAGAAAGTTGGGTACTATTAGACAAGAGAAAAGAGAAGGGACGTGTATAGACAAGCAACAAATACGTGCTACAGCACTCAATGGGCCCTTTAAAAACAATAGCAGAAGAGGGAAAGCTACAGCTGAGCCCTGAGCATGTGACAGGATCTTTCCAGTGGAGATTCAAGGAACACTTTGCCTCGTGAAGCCCAGATAATAACCTCAGAACGATGTAAAAGTAGAAAGGAAACACCTTTATTGAGTACCTCCTATGTGCCTGGGGACTTAGCATACATTTTATTAATTTAACATTTGAAAAACTATGCAGATATTATTATTACCCCTCACCTCGAATCCTTACAGATTGAGAAATTTAACTTTAGAGAGTTGGCTTAAGGTCACCGAATTTGTTAAGGGCAGAGCCTAGATTTAAACCCAAGCCCAATACCTGACAAAGAAAGACAAAGCAGTTTAATGGGCCCAAACTCCTGGCTGTTAAAATAAAGGGTGGCAGGCACAGCCTTACCACTGGAAGCCCTGTCACAGCCAGTGTGCGTCTGTCCCAGGAGACAGGACCCAGCTGCGCTGCGATGAAGAGAGAAGGAGACCTCAGGGTCAATTTTGTGCAGCATGCGTCCAGGTTACCAGCAATGTTCCTAGACATTTGGTGTCAGCTCTGCCCTCTTCCCCTTAAATCTGCCTTGAAAAACAAACCCAGACAAAAACAATAGTTGGCAACGTGGAATTTATTATATATCTTGAGAAAGGGGTGAATGAGAGAATCTTCTGCAGAGAGAAACTAGAACCCCCATTAGAAAATTCGCCAAATCCCTTTCTCAGGCACGCCTCCATAACTTTTGTCTCCTCTCTTTCCCCTTTTGAGCTGTTCTCACAACCTCACCCGACTTGTCCTAGGCTTTCTCCCCTGAAAACCCTATTTCTTGACAATCATTCATGCAAAGAGTTTTCCTCCACCTAGAAGGCTTGAGTTATGGGAGGGTCTTGGCCCCAGGTCGGCCTCTGTCTCTAAAGACCTGCTGAGACCAGTTTCTACTCTGGCTTTCCCTCAAGAACTCTCTTTCTAGGTGGCAAGAAATACATCAGGTCTCCCTGATGTTACTTTCATTCTATGCTGTCTACAGGGAAATTTTACTACAAGTGAAATTGTGTTGTGACCTTAAAACACACACACTCAAATTGAACATGAAGAAGGAAAGATATAGCAAATACTAAAAATCGGTCCACTCTCTAGAACATAGTAAAGACATAAACATAAAGCAAAACATCTCACAACCCCTTGGGGGACAGAAACTTAAAACTGCCACAAATGGGCTATTAGAATTGGTTCATTATTTCACCTAGGATAAGCTTTAGTGTTAAAGTATTTCAGTCCATATTTCAGTTTTTTCCCATTAGATTACTTCAACCATCATTTATAGAAAACTTATTAAATGCAAGATAACACAATGTTTGAGTTGAACTAATCACATGAAAGTTATATTCCATAGTCAGTAGTAACTCCAGCTCATTAGAGATAATTTCACAATATATGTTAGCTATTACAATTATTACCACCATTATTGGCATTACTACTATTGTTTTTTGCCTTCAAATCCCAGAGTTAATACTTTAGCAATTCTTGAGATCCAAGACTACATAGTAATAATAGTAATCATTATTCTAATCACTCTTGCAAACGAAAAGTGATATAGTTCCGGGAATTTTAGCAGCACTCCATAAATATACGATAAATAAATGTTTACAAAGTTATGACTTCTGAGACATAAATGGAATTTGGTTTTGGATTATGAATTTGTTTTAAATTAATAGGAATTAAGCATGGTACATGTGCTCTATGCTTCTTTCCTGAAGTTTCCTATTACTTCAATCATTGTATCACTTATTCACTCTCTTCACTCCAAGCTCTTTGGTGAACTTGATTTTCAGTACAGCACAAAAAATACATCAAAGTCTATTTTCAAAATTGCAGACATTGTCTATTTCCCAGGAGATGCTAAGCACTCTAAGAAACGCTCTTTGAACCCCTCTTGCCCCCCTCCAGTTTAGATGCTCTTCTTTGTTGCTCCCATAGTTCTCGCTGACATATACGCTGGTGTTTTTCGAACTGCAGATTGTGACTAATTAGAGGGTTATGATATCAATTCATTGATTATCACAAGAATTCATTTTAATAGAAATAAAATGGATTAATACAGAAAATGTCAGAGAATATCACATGTAGTAAGAGCAAGTCTAGTTTTGTGAATTTTTTGTGAACAGTTTTGTATATATGCTTAAGTGTTTGGGGCAACAAGGTAAAATACGTTTCTCACTATATAACATGGCTAAAATGATTTTAAAACACTGTGTATAATAAGATTTATTTTTCCCTTCTTGGAAGCAGGTCTCTGGCTCCCATAGCCAACAATGAATGATATTTGCCTTCTATTGAGTTCTGACTCTCTAAATATCATATGTGTTTCAACATAGATCTTAAATAATTAGAACAGAACCCTTAGCGGGCCACACCCCTCCCAAACTCTATTTCCCTAAACGGTGCTATGGATCGGTCAGGTCCACGGATATTTCCTTCTGCCACAGTCCTAGGAAGTGGAGCTTTCACTGTTCTGGGAAAAGAAGGATCACAATTTAGGGTCAAATAGAGGTTGACTATTGTAGTATTCTTTGTTCAATGAGGAAGGAAGATGAAAAATGTTCTCTTGAGTGTTTAGGAGACAGAAAGAAGGTCAATGTTCCTAGTAAACAGAATGAAAGGAAAGCAGAAAAAATAAGAGCGGTTGATAGGAGCTAGATCTTCTAAAGTTTGGACTTTATTCTGGTTATAGTGGGAAACTACTAAATGGTTTTAAGCAGGAGAATAATGTGATAGAAGAAGGTCTTTAGAAAATGAAAAAAAAAAAGAATGTCTTTAGAAAACTTTCTGGCTGCCAGCTGGAAACACTGTTGCAGGAAAGCAATATTGAAAACCATTGAATATTAAATATTTCAATATTGAAAAGACTAGTACAGTGGTCCAAATGACTGAGGATGGTGGATTAGACTAGTTATTATAGAGATAATGGTAAAAATTCATACTTAAAATATATTTTGGAGATTGAGATGTAGAACTTTATATTGGAAAGTCAAGGATGGATTCTAAGCAATAGGTGCAACTTTCTGAAATGGAGAAGACTTGGAAAGTAGATTCTGCACCCAATAGCTCAGCTTGGCTCATCGGAATTATGACACACCTAAATGGAGATGCCAGAGATAGTATAGAACGAGATCATTTACAAAGAGAGGGTATATAAAGAGGAAAATTGAGGACACAGTTTTCCTCTTTATGTCCATAGGAATTCCAACGTTCAGAAAACTGAGTGAAAAGGAGGAACAGGAGACCAAGAGGGAGCAGAAGGTGTGGTAGGAAGAAAACTACTAGGTAAGTGTGATTTTAAAGAAGCTATTCTGAGTAAGGTTTCAAGAGGGAGGTAAAATCAGCTATGCAGACATTTGAAGAGATTCAGTACAATGAGAACTGAAAACTGACCACACATTTTGTCAACACTTAAGTTACTATTAACTTTTAAAGCACTATATCAATGGATTTGGGGGAGTAGAAAGCTTGATAAGCGCAGGTCAAACATCAAAAGTCTGTCAAAAAGCAAAAAGAAAGATGACTAACTTTAATAAAAATGAAACTCATTCTCTCTTGAATTTCCCCATAGTTCCATTGTACCCTTTTGTAAATCTAGGACACGTGATGGGATCTTAGTGATCACGTTTCCTATATCTTGAAATAGTTTGCCATTTCATCATCCTAGAATTGATTTCATCATTACTCGTCATTATTCATCAATTATTACTAACTCTGATTTTAAAAAAGACTAAAATAAAAAGAAAATAGAAGAGTGACAGACTCACTTAAAAATACAAGGAAATAGTGAAATAGATTATCACTCTTCAATTTTCTTTTTAAGCCAAAGTATAGCATCAACTTTCAAAAAGCTATTTAAAAGACTGAATAAACTATCTTCGTAGAACATTTTTAAGTTTCATTGCACATAGTTGAGAATTTGAATTTTTCTCTGCCCTTAATGGCAAAGAAAAGATGCATTCGTTAATTATCAGATAAATGAGAGGATGAATGCAAAAAGACAAAGAAGTATTCTAGACTCTAATGACAGTGGAACTGATTGTGTAAGTGAAGTCTCAGACCATGAGCTTTCAGATGATGACATCTTCTAGATGAATTTTCTAAAACTCAAGAATCAGTGTGTGAACAATAAACTTCCAAAGACAGAAAAGAAATATAGGGTTCTCATGCAGTTAGGCCTTTAAAAGGAAGGACTTCATCACACAATTTTTTGCGTGTGATATAAAGCCTGGACAATAACTGAACAACAAAAAGATAAAACAATCCAATTTAAAAATGGGTGAAGGATTTGAACAGACATTTCTCTAAAGAAGATATACAAATGACCAACAAGCACATGAAAAGATGCTAAGCATCATTAGTAATTATGGAAGTACAACTCAAAACCACAGCGAGATACTAATTCACACCCACTAGGATGGTTAAAAATTTTTTAAATATGGAAATTGTGTGGTGGTGTGAAGCCGCATGTACTGCAGAAAAATATGTTCTTTAATCCATTCCTATGAGTGTGAACCCCTTCTAAGTAGGACATGTTGATGACGGTTAAGGTATGGCCCAGCCCAATCAGAATGTGTCTCAATCCTATTACTGGAGTCCTTTCTAAGTGGAATGATATTCAGGCAGAGAAAGAGAAAGAAAGCTGCAGGAAGCAAGAAGAAGCTAATCAAAGGAAACTGAAGAGAATGGAGAGACCAGGAGATCCCGGCACGTGTCTTGCCACATGACAAATTAAGGACCAAAGATTCCCAGCAGCCAGGCTCTGAATTCCGTAGTCTTTGGGAAGAATGCACTGCCTTGATGATGCCTTGGTTTGGACTTTTTTCTCAGACTCAACCATGAGTTAATAAATTCCCACTGTTTAATCCAACCCATTCCATGGAATTTGCTGGTGCTGACTATGAAAGTAAAGCCCTAAGTACTAAGAAGGGTGTGGAGAAATTCCCACATTGCTAGTGGGAATGTAAAATAGTGCAGCCACTGTGGAAAATAATTTTGCAGTTCGCCATAAAGTTAAACATAGAAATATCATACGATTCCTAGGTATATAGCCAAAAGAAATGAAAACAGTAATTTGAACAGATTCTTAGATGCCAATGTTAATTGCAGTATTCACAATAGCCCAAAGATGGAAACAACCCAAATGCCCATCAGCAGATAAATGGACAAAATGTGGTATGTACATACAATGAAATATTATTCATTCATTAAAAGGAATGACATTCTGCTACATACTAAAGCATGGATGAACCCTGAGAGCTAAGTGAAATTTACCAGACACCAAAGGGGAATATTGTATGATTCCACTTACATGAAATGTCTAGAATAGGCAAATTCTTAGAAACAGAAAGAAGATAAGATGTTACCAGAGGCTGGGAAGGGGTGGAGGCAGAGGAAAAATGGAGACTTATAGCTTAATGCATACAGTGTTTCTGTTTGGGGTGATGAAAAAAAACCGGAAATAGATAGTAGTAATGGTTGCACAACATTTGTGAATATAATTAATGACACTGAATTATCCACTTAAAAATGGCTTAAAGGTGAATTTTATGATATATATATATATATCATATATATATACACACACACCACAATTTAAAAACAACTTTTTAAACCTGGACCATTGCTAAAAGAACATGTGACAACACTCTTTTGCCTTTTGTCTTTTATGAGTTGTATATACCATGAAAATATTTCATATAAAAAGATGCTATGTTTAATGAGCATTAAAATTTTGAATAAAGTTGTTTTTCATTAGGACATTATTCTGATTTCTTATGTTATTTTTAACCATAATTTAAAGAATTTTACATTAAAAAGGAGAATCCATTGGACTCCAAAGATAAATGTTGATACCTGGTTTTTATGGTATGCTTGGAGTTAAGAGGAAAATGTGAGATGAGGACATTGAAATGATATAAGCATATATTTTAAGTAGCATTATAAGGAGCATTGCTGTGAGGAGCACAGAAATGGAGAGATAGGTAGGTTTACAAGTTTTTAGAATGGATTCTATTAAGGCATTTTTTTCTAACAAAAATGAACTAGTAGAAAGGAAGAAACATGATGCAGGAGAGAACAGAGGTGAATGAAGGGGTGCTATTCTTGTGTTGGGAAAGGATATTAAATCCAGAGCTCCATTCACAGGATTAGCCTCAGAGAAGAACAGGAGTGCTCTTCCCTCGCAAAAGGAGAAAAGCAGAATGGATAGGGAAATGTCCTCATGCATTTGCAAGTGGGGAGAAGAGTAGTACTTGTTTGACTACAAGTATTTGGCAGGTGCCTGTCAAATAGAATGTGTTTATATAACATTCGATGAATGAATGCATCTCACTTCCCTAAGAATAATGATTCCACCCACATTAAGGAACTTATGAAAAATCATACAGTTCATCAGTGGTGAAAAGCAAATCTAACTAGAGTTCAAATGTTTGAACACTGTACTACGAATGGGAAAAGGTTAATGCTTATTTTGCAGAAATCTACCTGTTGGTGCTCCCAAGTCTCTTCATATTTCTATTATAGCAGTCACCATATTGCTTTGCTATTGTGTCTTTTCACACTAGGTCTCAGTGTCCTCTGTGTTAAGCAAGGTGCCTGTCAAATAGAATGTATTTATCTAACATCTGATGATGAATGCCAGGAGAGAAGGAAAGGAGGGAGGGAGGGAAGTGGAAGAGAGGGAGAGAAGTAAGGGAGGTGAAGATGGGTAAAACTAGTATACAAATAGATATCTGATTCTTATTCTGCAATGGACTGGCTTATAAGAAGGAAGTTTTGTATATATAACCTCCCCATGCTCCAACTGCCTCATGATTAAGTTAACATCTTGTACTTGATTAACAATTTTCAAACTCCCTTTCCCAGGTTTGCTTTTTCTAAATATAACCATTCCCAGACTGTAAACAAATAAATTACATAAATGCTACTGGGGTAAGAGGAAAGTTTGATCCTTTCCTCTGCCCTAAGCACCACCAGGGTAACTTTGAGGACCACATGATTCCCGAAGGATCCAACAAGGGTGTTAGAGAAGCCGTGACCAAGATGATTTCCATCTTTAAAGCTTGGACAGAATTGAGTTTGGCAAAGTTGGGAGACAGGTGTGACTTCCCCTATAAACTGCTGCCCTCTCCAAGCCAACAGCTATCTGAATAATAAAATATTTTTAAAAGGGCAACAAAATGAAAGTGTTTTTTGCTGCTTTGAAAACAATTCTATTTAATGTAAAAATGAATTCCATTAGAGCAATTCATAAATTAGTATTTTACCTTTTGTTAGATGTACACACCCAAGGTCTGGTTTGCACAATTGTTGATATGTAAGTAAATAAGCATGAATAGAATTGCTTTTAAATGTTCATCAACCATAAGATCACATTTTTCTGGACATATAAAACTGTGCTGTACTCGAGTATTGATTTCATCGGTTACTTTTTGTTTATTTGCTTCCATATTCCTACATACTGATAAGAAATTTATGAGTAAGTAAAATTTATCACTTTGTACCTTTTAAAATTGAGAAAATTAGCAGCAATTTTTCATTATGCTTCCCCTTTTATCTATCAGTCTTTCTCTATTAATGGGGTTTTGAGGATTACTTTCTGTAAAGTCATCAAATCATACTAATTACTGAAACTAATTTTAATTACTAAAATTAAAGATAAATTGAACAATTTCAAAGATAAAATGTCTACCCACATTCTCTTGAGAAACCTCTGTTGATCAGATTTGGCCTGGCTCACAGCAACAACAAAATCGAGTCTTGAAATAGAAGCAGAAAAAAGTACAAACGAGCAGGTCATTTGCAGGCAGGGGCTTCCTTCGAGATTGCTTTAAATTTATTTCCAAAGCTTCAGGCAACCATAAACCTCTCCTTTTCCCTACATTTGCAGTAGCATTAACTTTGAGTCCCCATCATGATAGGGTGGTGCTACAACTATAAATTCTTTGCATTAAAAAGCTCTTGTTCAACTTTGAAGTGGAATGCACACTATGTGTATTTAAGCTCAATTTTCAATTTTCTCCTATAAAAGAAATATATCTGGTTACATAGGCTTTTCCTGGACACAGTGGCTGTATAGTTACAGAAATTTGCTCTATTCACTCTCTTAAGGACTAAAGAACTAACAACAGTACCTTGAAATTTATAGATTTAATACTCACGGGTGATTTAATACTCATGGATGACTCATAGGACCATGCCAGGCAGTAATTTGTAATTTTGCTGAGTGGTGTACCCTTGGAGTATGAAGGAAATGGTTATTCTCTATCCATCACTGGATAAGTTATCATTTGAAATGATTAAAAGTTGTTGCCTCATTTTAGAAAATGACCACCAAGTAAGAAAGAGAACTGAAATAAACTTGTTGAAGGAGTTAGTTTGCGAAAGTGAAGATTACAGCTAAAGAAGTCAAGAATCTCAAAACATATGATTCAAGGCAAAATCAGGAATGGGGAAAAGCATTGTCATATTTGTATTCCTCAAAAAACGTGAAGTTTTTATTCCAAATTTGCATATTCTTTTTTCATCTGGGTATCATAG
>PVIY010042997.1:0-20687 GCA_004026745.1 Myrmecophaga tridactyla | reverse complement strand
TCCCACTAATCACTTCAGAGAGTTTAACACTTTTTTCTAAATTCTTTATGGGCAAGAATCAGTTATATGTCTACAACTCTCCCAAACCTAGAAGAGTGTCTTCTACATAAATATTTTTGAATGAGTAAATATATCCTTTAGTCCCCCAAAGTTATTGGATATTATTAATCTATATATTATCTTATAATATAGATAAGTGTGGTAGTTGGGTTCAGGTGTCAACTTGGCCAGGTGAAGATGCCTAGTTCTATTGCCAAGGACATGAGCCAATGGCATGTGAAGCTCATCTGTTGCTGATTACATCTGCTGTCTGCTAGGAGGCGTGCCTGCTGCAATGAATGATGTTTGATTTAATTGGCTGGATGCTTAAATCAAAGTGATCAATGTAGCACAGCCCAAGCAGCTCAGCCTACCTCATCTCAGCACTTGCAGCTCAGCCCAGGCCTTTGGAGATGCAGAAAGGAATCTCCCTGGGGAAAGCTGTTGTAACCCAGCGGCCTGGAGAGAAGGCCAACAGAGATCGCCCTGTGCCTTTCTGTGTAAGAAAGAACCTCAGTTGAAAGTTAGCTGCCTTTCCTCTGAAGAACTATACATTTTTAACTAAATAAATCCCTTTTTATTAAAAACCAATGCATCTCTGGTGTGTTGCATTCTGGCAGCTTTGGCAGGCTAAAACAATAAATAATCTATATCTATGTCTATTTCATTACTTTCAAGAGATTTTTTTAAGAAAATTTAAGTGTAAGTCACCTAACCATTCTAGAGATTCATTTGTACATATGAAGTATTTTAAATAATCATCTTCTAATATCATTGTCTTCATCATCACAATTAACTCACCAAGCTGTATTCAATTATTTCATAATAAAATAAAATACATAAAGCCCAAAGAAGAAACAGTAAATTGGAAATATTGCCTATTCTTGATAGCAACACACTTGTAAATAGAATGATGTATATGAACAAACATGCTTTTTAAATTGTTAAAAGTATTTCTATGATCAATCCGAGGTTATTTTCCTAAGAGGAGGCCAATACTTTTATCCATTTAGTGACTACTTGATATTTTCACAGAGTGTTATTACAATGATCAGAAATAATGCATCACCGGGCTCTTATATGTAAATTTATGAGAGAGATGTATTTGTCAAGCTGTGTGAAGGCACTCTATGCTTTCTTTTGCAAGATTGCTTTCCTGAGAGTCCAGCAGACAGAGGCTATTGAATAATTTTTTTACTACTAGTCAAAATGATGTCCTGCCGATAGATCTGGATGTCTGTTGGAATCGAGTTTAGTTTTCTGGTAAGATCCAGAGCTGAGTCAGTGAAGAGCTTCCTATACAGAAATGTTTAAACCAGAATGTCTAATCAGTAGGTTGGTTGATGGTTTGTATTATAATCTTGTGATTTGATAGGATAGGGACTTTGATAATATAGACAGAAAATTGTAATAACAATTGCTTCTTAAAAAAATTCTTGGAAAATAAAATAAGTATTTTAAACTTTTCTGTTTTATCTAATAAACAGCCATTCTAACAATTGCCTTTCTTGTTCTGCATAGATTACAGCCCTATATAATTTCATCAATTTAAATCCACAGGCATAGACTCATTTGTGCAATCATTCAGTCTTTTGTTTCCTAGGAGACAGACTAGTCAAGACATGAAAAATGGCCACCCACTTTCTTTTCTGCTATTATTTGACCCAGTGCTAATTCATATAATTCATGAGTTTCTTTCTTTTCTTCATGCTCAGATTCTGCTGTAGTTTTAAGGCCAATTTAGAACCACATTTTCATTTAATATTTTACAAAATCCTAAAATAGAGTTGCTTATGGCATTGAAAATGGTGAAATTCTTCATAGGCATAATCCATACTTGAAATTCTAAATTTTATTGTAACAGAAATGTAAAATGCTATCATATATTTTGTGGAAATCTTGGAAGTATGTATTTTCCTGGGAGATAAAAATATTATCTGGAGAGCCAGGCATAGAATATTACCTTTTGGAAAATGTATTATAATGCTGCTTTTCATATAAAATAATGTATTTAATCAAGCATTTAAAAATTTTATTGTGCTAACAAAGAATAATAAAATAAGTTATCTGATGTTAAGCTACATTTGTATATGTATATGACTTATAATTCTGTTGATTTATATTTAATTACAAAATATTTAACTTCAACATCTGATTTTTAATATTTTCTAGATTTTAGTCTTTACATACACTTTTGAATGCATTTTTCATTGTTCTTATTAGCGAAGTTGTAGGTTTACAGTAAAATTTTGCAGAATATAGTTTCCATATACCCCCTACAGACACACACATACACAGTTATTCTTATGAATACTTTGCATATCAATAGTAATTTGTCAACATTTGACAAAAGAATATTATTATTGTACTATTAAATGCAGCCCATAGTTTATATTAGGATTCACTGTTTTTATTGTATAATCCTATGTTATTGTTTTATTTAAAATTTTTATTCTATTAACATTTAGCACTTTAAAAAAAATTTATACATAAAGAAACTATTGGTAAAGATTCAAGTAATATTGAGTATATTCAGAAGCACTGATCTCAAAACTTCATTGTATGTCTCCTTTACCATTCTAATCTTCCATAATGTACATGTAGCTGTTGAAATTGTTCACCAACTTGAAAATCTTGTAGCAAAAAGAATGATTTCTTATGAGATATAATCTGAAGGATGGAAAGTGGTAATTTTGAAAGTTATCTTGGTCTCTGTATCTGAGGTAAACAATGTCCTGCCCAAGAGGCAAAGTTTGATTTCTACCTAGACTGTAGATAACAGAGTTTGGGGGCAATTGCTTTCATTTCAAGTGTTATCTATTTGATTTGCCTTAAAACTGGCGGATTCAGAATAATTGTTCAAATTCCCTTAAGCCACTGTGGTAGTTAGATTCAGTTGTCAACTTGGCCAGGTGAAGGTGCCTAGATCTATTGCTGTGGACATGAGCCAATGGTGTGTAAACCTCATCTGTTGCTCATTACATCTGCAGTCTGCTAGGAGGCGTGCCTGCTAATGAATGATGTTTGATTTAATTGGCTGGTGCTTAAATGAGAGAGTTCAACATAGAACAGCCCAAGCAGCTCAGCCCAGGCCTTTGGAGATGCAGAAAGGAATCACCCCTGGGAAAGTTATTGGAAGCCAGAGGCCTGGAGAGAAGGCCAGCAGAGATCACCCTGTGCCTTCCCACTAAGAAAGAACCTCAGTTGAAAGTTAGCTGCCTTTCCTCTGAAGAACTATACGTCAATTAGATAAATCCCCTTTTATTGAAAGCCAATCTGTCTCTGGTGTGTTGCATTCCAGCAGCTAGCAAACTAGAAGAGCCACCTATTAAGAAAAACAGCATTATATTAAAACTCTCTGGATATGGTATAAGAAATTAATAATGTACATTACTAAGCCTACAAGACAGGTGATTCTGCAATTCATCATATGGAACATATATTCTGCTGGCATTTTACTCATTATATATGTCTTTCTATCCAAGAATATGCCCAATTTTTTAGGGAAGAGAATATTTCAAACTTTTCCTCAACATGAGCGATAGATAGGTAATGAATTTTTAATATCTTTTAGAGGCATTAATCATGGAGTTATAAGAAAAATGTTGTGTATATGATAATATCCTTAGTAAAAGTAATTACACCCCCTTGTTTGCAATTATTGATGTATTTTAACTTCACTTGAAAGTCATTATCTAAACCATGCTATCTTAAGATAAAAACAACCTTTGTACTACAAGAAACTATAGAATAGAGTGTATTTCATACAAGAAATGTGTTTAAAGCTAATAAGGCAAAGTCCTTCCTTCCCTCAGCATATCTTTATTAATTTTCTACTTATTTATTTCCTTTTATGACAGAAGAGTCCAAGCAATATGTGACTGAGCTTATAATAGCACTAATAGAAATAATAGACTAAAATGTTTCTACATATTTTGTGTACACATGATTTAAAAGTAGGAATCATTTCTGAATAAAGATTTCAGTATTTACTATATACTTACTATGATTTTAAAGTAAATATGAAAAATAATTATGAATGCTTTTTACATTAAGCATAATGAAACTCCTATAGTAATAAATTAATTTTACCTAATGTTTATTGAAAGTGACACTTATAAAGAGTTGTAGGTAATTAATATTCTGCCACCCGTATTTGCCATATTTTTAGAGCAGGAATTATTCCTTGGCTTAGTCTTTTTTCCTTTCCATTTAATTATAATTTAAAAATATATTTTGAAGCATTTTTTAACAGAAGAACTGAAAATTTAGTACAGAAAGTTACTGTATACCTTTAATTCAGTTTCTATAATGTCAACATCTTACTTAACCATGGTGTACTTATCAAACTAAGAATTGACATTGATATGATACTTAACTACTGTTCAAGTTTGCTAGCTGCTGGAATGCAATATACAAGAAATGGAATGACTTTTAAAGAGGGGAATTTAATAAGTTGCTAGTTTACAGTTCTAAGGCCGAGAAAATGTCCCAATTAAAACAAGTCTATAGAAGTGTCCAATCAAAGGCATCCATCCAGGGAAAGATACCTTGGTTAAAGAAGGCCAATGAAATTCAAGGTTTCTCTCTCAAGTGAGAAGACACATGGCGAACACAGTCAGGGGGTTTCTCTCTCAGCTGGAAGGGCACATGGTGAACATGGCGTCATCTGCTAGCTTTCTCTCCTGGCTTCCAGTTTCATGAAGCTCCCCGGGAGGTGTTTTCCTTCTTTATCTCCAAAGGTCACTGGCTCGTGGACTCTCTGCTTCGTGGTGCTGCAGTATTCTCTGTTTTCTCTGAATCTCCTTCATTCTCCAAAATGTTTCCTCTTTTATAGACTTCAGAAACTTATCAAGACCCACCCAAATGGGTGGAGATATGTCGTCAACTAATCCAGTTTAACAACCACTCTTGATTAAATCGCATCTCCAGGGAGATGATCTGATTATGGTTTCAAATTTACAGTATAGAATAGGGATTATTCTGACTTTACGAAGTGGGATTTTGATTAAAACATGGCTTTTCTAGGGTCCATACATCCTTTCAAACAAGCACGACTACACTACACAATTCATTCCAATTTCACCTAGCAGTCACTAATACTCTTTTTCTGTTTAATATTCCAATCCTTATGCACATTGTAATCATGTCTTTTTAGTCTCCTCCAATCTGTCATAATTAACTTGTCTTTCCTCGTCCTTCATGAGACATTTGAAGAATCCCTCTGTGCCAGTTTGAAAATATTATGTACTTGAGAAAATCATGTTTTAATCCTGATTCGCACTGGGACTTGAACCCGGGTCTCTGGCATGGCAGGCAAGAACTCTGCCTCCTGAGTCACTGTGGCATGCCCCAACCATTTCTTTTAATCCTGATTCAATACTATAGAGTGAGTATTGAAACAGTATTGATCAGAATATTTCCATGGAGATGTGACACACCCAGCTGTGGGTGTGACCTTTTGATTAAATGGAGATGTGACCCCAGCCATTCAGGTAGGTCTTGATTGATTTATTAGAGTCTTTAAAAGGGGAAATGTTTTGGAGAAACCTCAGAAATGACAGAAGACTCAGAGCCAAGAGAGAGACCAGATGTAGATGTTTGGAGAACAGTTGCTTCAGAGAGCAGAAACTCGATGTTTGGTGATGCTTGGAGGCCAGCAGACATCATGATGAAATGTTAAGCAAGTCAGAACATGGAGAGAGCCAAGAGAAGCTAAGAAATAAAAGCCTAGCCCCAGAGAATAAAAGTGAGGAACCCCCACAGGAACAGAGCTGAAAGCAATGGAGTCCAGGAGCAAAGAACCAGCCCATGCCTACCACATGATTTCCCAGCTGACAGAGCTGTTCCGGACTCATTGTCATCTCTTGAGTGAAGGTAACCTCTTATTGGTGCCTTAATTTAGACATTTTCACTTTAGAATTTTAAACTTGTAACTTATTATATTTCCTTTTTAAAAGTCATTCCAGTCATGAAAATAAATAAATTCCTGTGCTTTTAGGCAAACCATTGCCCAGTATTTGCTTGAGCACCCAAGGAAACCAAAACAGATGGTATGTGCCAAGTTTCCTCACTGAAAATTACTATTTTTTCCTCCCCAAACCTTTATGTTAGAAACAAGTCCAGCAGTCATTCAAGGAGAGGGGAATTAAGCTCCACCTTCTGGAGAGAGGTGATTTGTTAAACCTCACAAAATGCAATATATCAGAAATGGAGTATTGTTTTAACAGTGGGGGGTTATTAGCTTACAAGTTTACAGTTCTAAGGCCATGAAATTTCTTTCATATCAGTCCTATAGCCTTTTGATACACTTTCCAAACTGGTTTGTGTGTGGATACATTTCCTAATTTTCTGTCTCTACAGCATGTCTCAGTAATTTCACCCACAAGTCATGGTTCCTTTTATTTGAGTATGGCATTTAGAAACAAAATCTCTGTGTTAGGTCCTCTCAGTGAACAGAACCAATAAATTATATGTATCTACATTAACCCATATATGGACATATATTTAAATGTATCCATGTTCTATATCTATCTCTGTATATATTGAATTAAAATTGTATTCGTATTGAGCTCTTCAGTTCTAATCTGGAACCAGAGTTCATTCTAACCATCCCCTCTTGCTTATTCAAAATTTATTTGTCAGCAAGAAAACTGGTGTTCATTATCTTCAATGTACTTACTTATTTTCCAGCCATTGTATGCGTGTAAAAGTAGTTTCTGAATGACTAACACACACACACACACACACACAGACATACCTGTAAGAAACATATTTACTGACTAGAGTAGTCTTTTATACAAGTTTTTTTTGTCTTTTAAGTTGCAGAATCCAGTTAACACATCGTTTTGCAAGGTTTTCAGGTCAGCTCTCATTCTCCCTATAACTTTTCATGAGGTCATGTCATAAATTTATAATAAAGTTAGATTCATTTTGTCATAGTGTGCATTAATTCCTAGGTTCCCCAACTTCCTGGTTGATTTCTTTAAAAAAGTTTAGAGAGTCAGGTTTAATCTCTGTGGTGTACAGTTCTATGGATTTTGACAAATGCATAGATTCATGTGTCCACCACCACTGGAGCACAAACATGAGTTCCTTCAACAAGTCCTGATTGCACAATTCTGCACGATAAAGTCCTTCCTAGTGAGTGAATGTCTAAGAATAGCATAATTTTGTCTAGTCCTTAGAAATATATTGGCCACTCATCAATTCCAAAATGAGAGAGAATTCATCTAGAATATAGTCATCTGAAGATAGATAATCTTAAATATCAATTACAAACTCAGTTTCTTCATCATTATTAGTATAGAGTACTGCTTTCTGTCTTATAATTCATCTTCTGCTTTGATCTAATAATTGTGAAATATCTTCCTCTGTCATTTTTATATTTGACATTATGGACAGGAAGTGAAAATTTTTATGGTTTCTTTTTCTATCTATGTTCGATGAAAGCTAAACACAGACTATAAAGATGATGCCTGTAGTCTTTTTTTAACCTGCTAAGAAGATGAGGGAATACTTTGACCAAGAAAACTGAGGGATGCAGATATATTTCTGTATTGCATCATCTTTCAAACAGTTCTATCATTCTTCATTGCTTTAGTCTGTGACAGCATAACTAGGGATAACTGATGATTAACAATGAACCCATGGATTCATATGACAACTACACAACACAACATCGTTTACTATATTTTAAAAGTAAAACTTTTCTTTGTTCCTTAGAAGGACTCTAAAAAAGAAGACGTCATGAAATATCAATCCTCACAAATAAAACTGCCTGAAAGAGGAAACTCAAAATCTAAAATGGAGTTCAATGGGCTTATTGGTATGCAAGATTTAAAAGGAAATATCTCATATTGATTTTGTAATTAACCTATGAAATGAATACTTTTACTTTTTATTATAACCTATTTAAAAACTAATCCATATCCTCTTATAATGTGTAAAATATGGATCTAATTTTTTCTTATACCTGTATTTTCTCCCCAATTGCCTTCCAATCATGCCAGAAATATCTATGCTTTAACTTTTCACTGAATAAAATCACTGCATTTCTTTATATAGTAAATGCTTAGTCATTAATTTCCTGTATAATCTGACATATTTTTGAATTTTATTTCTGAAGTGCTCTTATCTTATTTCAACACTATACATTTTTTTCCTAAATTTACTCTAAATACATTTAATAGCTTCTATGGCAAAATCCTTATGAAAAATTCTTATTTATCTGGAATTTTTCTTCAACATTCTTCCACAAAGTAAAATCTAAAATCACTTCCTCTAGTTAAAAACATCATTTTGATTTGTTATCTTAAAATATTTTATTTAATTTTAAAATATATCAATCATGTATCTGATAAAAGTTTATAGCATACAAAATGATACACACTGTTGAGTAAGTTTGCATGTTACCAGACTCCCGATCCCCTCTCCACCTCATTAGGAAATGCACATTATCAATCCCATGTGCATATTTCTATAGATAATCTTACAGTTGGATTTAAAAATGGGAGCACATAAGCATAGTAGTTTGAACATAACATGTAATATATCCTGAAAAGCACACAAGTAACTCAAAATGTTAATTGCCACCATGAAGAATTCAGTGGTCATATATGAGAAAGCATGAGAATTTTCACTTCTGTACTCGCTTAACCATTTTAGATCTTTATCATGAGAACATACTGCCTTTTCTAAATGAAAGTGTATACAATTTAAATAATATATTTTTCTTTTATTCTTAAAAAAAAATTTGCCAAGCATAACATTCTTTGTTTGGAATTTTTTACACATTCCTCTATTCAAACATTAAATGTTGTAAAGAAGTCTAAACCCAGTCTGATTTTTCCTTTATGGGTGACGGTTTGGCTTTGATGCCTAAAGGTTTCCTTTCTTGTTTTTATAGTTCCACAACTTTATTATGCTCTGTTTTAATCTTATTCTTTCTGGGTCAATATTTTCTGGAACACAGAATTTCTTTTCAAGTATTATGTAAAGTTTGTTCTGGTTAGGATACAGGCTAAAATATCTTCACAGACAGATCCCAAGGTATTGTGGCTGAAGGAGGATAGAGCCTCATTTCTCTTTCAAATACCAATTCATGGAGAGTATATGAGTTATTTATACAAGGTCATAAAGACACTAGGTTACTTTGATATTATCTTTTCAGGGTCTCTTAGAACGTGGAAACTGGCTGACCTTATGCCTGCATTATAGGATACAGGAAGTGAAGAGATAGGAAATGAAGGCAAGTAATCTCTTTTTTTGGAAAGAACACATTTGCACAACAAGGATTTACTCATTTGACCACTCTAAGTGACAGAGAAGCTGGGAAGTATAGTCTCTAGATGAGTGACCGGTTCTCAATAACACATCAATCTAGTAATGTTAATTTATTTACTAACTTGCCATTTTTAATCACTCTTCTCTATTTCAAATTTAATTTTCTATTTATTTTGTTTGGTTTCTCTAGTTCAGTTTTTCATGATATTTTCTGTCTCCTCTATGCACAAATGGACTATATATATATATATAGTCCATTTGTGCATAGTATCATATATATATATATGATACATAATATAGATACATATATATATGATATATATATATACTATCATATATATATGATAGCTTTATTCTGTTCTATAGTCGCTGTTTCCTGCATCTAAGTACAAAACCTAATCCAGTAGTTTGACATGATTTTGAATGGTTTACTGAAAAATCACTGTAGATGGAATATGGAAAAAGTGGAGTAAGTTTGGGCCCTCCTTGTTTTAATTCAGAATAATTGCCAATATTTGGTGCTAAATTTTTGGGTAAAAAAGGCAATGAGGTTATTTTCCAAATTTTATTTGGAGAAGATATGTTATACATGTACACAATGGTAACCAAAGTTTATAATTTTGATATATGGGAGTGGTTTGGAAATACAGTTTAGAAGTAAGTTTGACAGAATTTAATGCGGACATTTCTCTTCTGAGCATAAATAAAAAAGAAAGAAAAAGGAACGGACAAAAATGAGAAGGATAGATGAATCATACACATAAACATTAAAAATACTGAAAAAATGAATTAATGTGACTCAAGGTCTTTTCCAGAGACTCAAGGAAAATGAAAGTCTTGGTTTTTTCTATATTACTATAGAAATAAATTTCAACTATTTGCTGTCTCAAACCATCTTTTTTTTTTTTTTTTTTTACTTGTGGGTAATATTTTTTAGGTCTTAATCTGTAAACTGACAGTTGCAACTTTGTTATTATGATGTTACTACTAATGTCATTAATTAAGCTTTTAATTTCATTGGAAGATATTCTGCAATGTTTGTATTACTTGATAGTGAGCCGTGGATCATGGGGCCTACATATTTTATGATTTAGGGTGTGATACAAAGAACAGTGGGAAATAAAACCTGAATGTTCCTCTTCATTGAAGGAAAATCATAGAGAGTAGCCATTATGACTTTGAGAACTAACTGCCCAATTTCACATTTTCAAATTCCGTTTTTCCTATTAAGCATTTGTGTGAGCTTGGAAGTCATTTAACCTCCATATCTCAGTTTACTCATCTTAATATGGTGATTGCATGTAACTACCTTCTACCTTATAGTATTGTAATCAAATGCATATATATATATGTACTTAGAGAGGTGCTTGGCATATTGTTTTATACACTTTTTATAATTATTTGATAACTTTATCTTATGTGTTCATTATACTAAGTGGACAGAATCAAATTTCTAATACTTTGGAATTTAGCAGAAATAATTTCATCCACTCTTAAGTATTAAAATTAGGTAGTATATGTAATTTATAGTAACAAGTAGAAAAAACATACAACTCTTAAAAAGATAAATTTAACAATTGAAATTATCCATTTATTTCTGCTGAAAGTATGAAATTCTAGAACTAGCAGAGGCCTTTGGAAATAATAGGAAGTCGGTGCGTTAAAAAAGCTAAATTTTATTTTCAAAATTTATTTCAAAGCAAATTTGAATATACTCTAAAATAGGATAAATGAGGAATCATTGTGTTTTTGCAATTTAGAAACACCTCATTACTTTCTTAAACTTTGAGTTACATAAACCTTATTTAGGCAAAAATCCCCAAAGAAAATCTATTTTCATTCACAAAAGTTAAAAAAAATACATCAAAAGTTTCTGAAAGTGCCATAAGTATCCCGTGTTTGCCTGACAATAACAGAAATGAGAAATAATAGTAATTAAAAATAAAGAGGAGTTTTTTTTTTCTTTCAACAAAAAATAAATTTAGTGTCAAGCAGGCAAGGACTATTCACTATACTCTTTCTAGTTCACCTTTCATCACAGGTGGCTTCCATCTAAAAATCATTTCATTATGCTAGGGAGCTACAAGCATTCTAGGCAACATGTCCATATTACAGACACACAGCAGAGGGAGACAGTGGCAGGGCAAAAGGCACTCTTACCATGCCTGGTTCCTAGTAAAGCCCTTTCCTATTATTTCCCAACAAGAAGTTTGTATGCACTAAATTAATATCCTCTAGGTACAACTGATGGAAGAGTTATCATTTAAATAGGACTATTTTCATGCATAATAAAAATCAGTTGCATGTTTGCTTATTTATCTCCATGTATCTAAAATTGTCTTGAAAAAACAAAAATACTTTCATGGCATGTCTAAGGAGTTGTCTCTTGAAACTGCATACTGCTACAGGACATGATTTTCATTTACTCTGAGAAACTATTACATCTTTTTTTTTTTTTAGTTACTTGTGTACATGCCTTACTTTACATATTATTGGATATTATAAAATAATGCCTGTTTTAAGATTTATATATTTTAAGAAAATTAATATAACTTTTTCCACAGAAGGAAAATAAATAAGGCAGAAATTCAATACACATTTTATTAGATTTAAATTTTAATCAAATAATGTTAATCTTTTACATTAAAAATCCAACATTTCTTTCAAGCAAAACTTGTGAACTCTCACATTCACTTATTTCTAAATTGATACATAGAAAATATTCTATCTGAACACATTTCCAAGTATGCATTAACCTATATTCGGAGTAACTTCTTTTTCCCCATGATTGAATTTTATTTTAGATCATGTTCTAAGCTTCTGAATGTGATTGAGGTAAGGAGTTTGAAGCTAAATAAAAAGTGATTTACAAAACAAGGACATATTTAAGGGGTCCTTTTCAGTGATGAATATTGTTAAAAAATATCTGTCAAAGTAGGATAAATTATTCCATTTTAGAGAAATGTCATGCTGAGGTGATGTTTTTAAAAGGAAGTCATTTCTTAGCTCTCTATCTGTGCTGAACCTAATTTCAATGCCTAAAACTTTAAAAGTATTCATTCCAGGAATGAGAAAAATGCCTTCAAATAAAATTACTGAATGCTCAATAGATGGGAACATGCATTTATTTCAAAATCGATCATAAATGTATGAGGTAGTTTTTTTACTCATAGAAGATAAAAATAGAATAGGGAGTAGAGAATAGATCATGCAGGGCTTTGTAAGCAATATTAAGGACGTTTTACTTTAGCCAAAAGTGAATGGGAAGCTTCTAAAGAATTGATAAAGGGAAATGACATAACAAGATATTCATTTTAAAATATAGTTCATGATGCAGTTTGAAGAATAGTTTCCAGGAACAGAAGAATGAATTTGGAATAACCAGTTAGGGACATGTTGCATACTCCAAACAAACAAACAAAAAAAGATTATTGTGTTATGAACTAGGGAAGTGGTAGTGGGATGGAGGTGGGTTTAATAAAATATATCAATTTAATATGACAGGGAGTTATTAGAAGTAGGAGGCAACCAAAATGATTCTCTGGTTCTGGTTTGGGCAAAAGGGTGGGAGCCATTTTATGAGATATGGAGAAATAAGGGAGAGGAAGTTGAAATGTAGTATGATATGTATATTTCAGACATGCTGAATGTGAGGTTTTCAAATATCTAAGTGAAAATATCCATTGTAATGTGGCTATACATGTCTATAATTCAGGAAAGGAGACTGGGCTTGTTCCAGTTTGCTTGCTACTGGAGTGCAACACACAAGAGATGGATTGGCTTTCAAAAAAAAAAGGGATTTATTTAGTTAATGTATAGTTCTTCAGAGGAAAGCCAGCTTTCAACTTAGGTTCTTTCTTACAGGGGAAGGCACAGGGTGATCTCTGCAGGCCTTCTCTCTATGCCTCTGGGTTCCAACAACTTTCCCCGGGGTAATTCCTTTCTGCATCTCCAAAGGCCTGGGCTGAGCTCCAAGTGCTGAGATGAGGTATGCTGAGCTGCTTGGGCTGTGCTATGTTGATCTCTCTCATTTAAGCACTAGCCAATTTAAATCAAATGTCATTCATTACAGCAGGCACAACTCCTAGCCGACTGCAGATGTAATCAGCAACAGATGAGTTTCACATGCCATTGGCGCATGTCCACAGCAATAGAACTAGGTGCCTGCACCTGGCCAAGTTGTCAACTGAATCTAACTACCACAGGGCTGAAAACACAGGTGTTGCCTGTATGTGTATAATTAAAACTATGTGAATGGATGAGATCAATTTGTGTGGCCTGAGAAGGGGCCTTGGATAAAATTTTGACTATTTTCCACATTCTTGAGAGGAAGCTAACATATAAAACTGGAACACGGCAGCCAGAAATAGAAAAGGAAACTTAGAATACATGGTGCGCAGGTCTGAATCTGTGGTGGACCCCAGAAAACCCATGCCCTTTGATCCTCATTCAATATTGCTGGGTAGGAGGAGCATTTTGAGTGTTTCCATGAAGATGTGACCCACCCAACTGTGGGTGGTAACTTTTGATTAGATGATTTCCATGGAGGTGTGTCTCCACCCATGGAAAGTGGAGTTGCTTACTGGAATCCTTTAAAAGAGGAAACATTTTGGAGACATTTCCTTTTGGTAGAGCCATGTGAAAGCCAGTAGATGCTGCCATGTTCGCCATGTGCCCTTCCAGCTGTGAGAGAAATGTTGAACGTCGTTGGCCTTCTTAAACCAAGGTGTCTTTCCCCAGATGCCTTAGATTGGACATTCCTGTAGACTTGTTTTAATTGTAACATTTTCTCCTCCTTAGAACTGTACACTAGCAACTTATTAAATTCCCCTTTTTAAAAGTCATTCTATTTTTGGTATATTGCATTCTGGCAGCTAGCAAACTAGAACAATGGTTTCCCAGGAGACGTGGGGAGGGAGTTACTTTAAAAAGGGCAGCCATTGCAAATATTTCTGAGGAGTCATAGGAGACAGAAGGTATTCATTCAGGATAGGGCTTGGAGGATAGACCAGATTGGATTTGGCTAAAAAAGGAGGAAAAGGGAAAGAATTTTAGACAGAGAGTGTGTAATTTACTTTGAAAACTTGGTTTTGAAATGGAAGAAAAAATGGTGGAGGAGTTGAAAAGTGAGATAAACACAAAGGAGAGTATTTTGAATTAGTAAACACCTGAGCATTTTGTATGTTGTTAAGTTGGCATCCTGAGAGAAGGAATTTTATGAGGTGAAGTTGCAAGAATTTATACTCTAAAGTTTCACTGAGAATATGGACAGGTATAAGACCCAGAGTAGATTTATATAGGAATAAAGCATAAGAAAAAAAAAACCCAAAAAACAGAAAGCTATGAGTGAAGATATTGTTAGAATTTATTACAGAAAGTTAGAGTAGGTAAGAAGGTGCATGTAAAAGAACTGAGAAGAGAAAATTTTTAAAATTCCTAAAGGAGATACTAGGGAAATGTTTTATGTTCATGTATTATGAGGATTTGATAATACTACGGTTTCTATTGATGCTGTTGATTATTAATTTAGACCTGTGCCCACACTTCTGGTTCTGAGACTTACTCCAGAAGTTCTCAGTGGCCTGGCAGAGTGTTTGGAGCAGTTAGTCTGATGAGATTGACCCAGAGATTGGTTAAGGGATAAAACATGAAATTTAAGCCTAATAGAGACAGGAAGACAATCTGGTGTCTGAAGCATTATAAGAAAATAGAGAGAATTCAGAGGTGTTTGTCATTCCAAAGAAAAGTTTTGGGACCAATTAAGCAATTGTGAAGGAAGGAATACTTGATTTTGGAAGAAAAAATGTTGAATATAATAGCAGGTTCAATATACAGGAATATATGCTATAAAAATCTTAGAAGAGAAGTTACTGGAGGTGAACAGGTCAAGAAGCTAAGAGGATAGTTTACTGAATGTTCCATGAGTGTAGAGAGGAAAGCAGTAAGCCAATTACCATACCTTTCTATTAATTAGAAGGAATGATCAGTAATTTTGCAGAAGACAGAATCTTTGAAGAAATGGAAGAGTGTATTCAGGAAAATTGCATTGCCTTATAACAGATGCAGGGTTTACTGATTTATCACACTGCTTAAAATGTTGTTTTAGAAGGGGAGAAAGAGAAATAGTATGGAAATGGCCTTAGGGGAAAGGAGACAATCAAATCATGAATCTGAAATCAGAGGGAGTTTTAAAATGAGTAACCTCATTTGGGGGCTTCAACGAAAACATTGTAGGAAGGAGTCTGATTTCCCCATATCAATCAGTATGATCTGACTCCATTCCACAAATTCTTTCTTCCTTGACCTGATAACACATCTAATGGGCACTGGTCCTTGTTTCTTCTTACTTTCCACTGTCCTTTCTGCCTAGAGTACACTGCAATAAATCCCCTATGTAATTTGATATGGCTTAACAAAGTTGTCAGGGAAATGATAGTGCTTGCATCCCAAAGCAAGAAATTCCAGCCAAAAGTAATTGTAAGGAAATACCCTGATAGCACACCAATCCCTATATTTTATTTTCTTATACAAGGTGTCCTCCCTGGAATGCCTTCACAATATCTGGCTTACCTTTCCTGTGAGATTCAAGTACTATAATATACCTGAAGCCTCTCTTAAGTCACCCAATATAATTTGCATAACATATTTTTTTAATGCACGCTTTTGACAGCAGATGCTGTCTTGTGCTCTCATTTACATTTTATTTGTATTTATAGCCATACAATATATGCAATAACCCACTATGTGTTTGTAAATGTGGAGATTATTTTATTTTGTTTTAATAATGTATCAGTGACATCAAAATTCTTGCCTTATAATACTCATGTCCTATCAGATGATACAATACAAGGAATTGTGAGGAAAAAAAGCATTGAGAAGTAGTAGCAATGAATAGATTTCATAGATTTCTTTACGCAGGTAATCTCAGTTCCAAGAGTTAGAGAATCATGGCACTTAATTTTTTTTTTTTTTGAAAAAGGCACATACTAATATATATAGGCAGATATATGTACTGTGAATATAGTTAGTGAAATGTTATCTGAGGAAACTGGGAAATAACAGAATAAAAGCCAGGGATTATAAAAATCTAAAAAAATAAGGCTAGATATTGTCTAGTCCGCTATTTCCTGACATTTTCCCTTTCTGCTACATTCTTAACACGTATGACCTACCCTTCTTAGTATCTCATTACCCAAGGTAATTATTCAGTGTTTACCTGAATAAGAATCACTAATCTTTCTAACCCTCATTTTCTAGAAGCTCAAAGTTTAAGTGACTTGCCTAAGGTCATATGATAATTTAGTGGCACAGTTCAGAGTTTTGCACAGGGATGCTAAAGTATAATTCAAAATTCTTGATATTAAACCTATTTTATTCCTGTTACCAATTAAAACTACTATATAATTTGGAAATCAGTCTTATTTGGTTAAATTGTTCCTTGGCAGTACATGTCCAGTAGCTGCCTCTGATAGGTTCTTGAAGTGTTCTCTGTATGTCAACAGGTAAGGGTAGTACATTATATTTACATATAGAATATCTAGAATAGGAGATAAATATAATCTTATTCATTGAGAATATCAAAATTCATTAATACTATTTTAAATTCTGTATGTCACAGAGTATTACAGTAAAACTAAAATATGTTCAGAGTAGCATGCCCATAATGGAAAAAAGAGATAAAATCATTGAATAGCTAAAGTTTCTGTGGTTCTTTAGTCTGGAGAATAAATAATTTGCAAGAAATATAATGAAATAGTTTATAATCATTGGGACTTTTATGTGATCCCTGGAACTCCTAAATTTTGATGTCTTTTAAGTGCAGATTAGGATTTGAAAATGATTTTTGCTTACTTTGGACAAAGGTTAAGTTGAAAATGCAGAAGTTGCAGAGGAAAAAAAAGATTTTCACTGATTGGCCTTGTATCACATTTTTATAAAATGTCCCAAAATACAATTGGCTGAATTTAGAAAGAGAGACTTCTCCATCACCAGAAAAGAAAATTAATTAAAAGTAAAAGATGAGTTACAGAATGGATTTTGATGATTTGTAGTAAGACAGAATGTCCCTTCCAAGTCTAAGTTTCTGGGAATCTAGTATCCCATTTTTTATGAAAGTATTGGCATTTCAATTTATTTAAGCCAGATGTCTTGAAATTTATTTTTAAGCTGAAAAATTAAATTTGACTCACTTAAAAAGAAGCATATCTTTTATTCTTCTATCCAGTAATTTTCCAATCTGCTATTTCTGATGTCCCTTGAGGTCGTATGTTCTTGGGAATTATTTCCACTTGCAGAGCTTCAGCCAAATCACATTTTACCCAACTGGCATCACTAATTATTTTACCTTTTACTATAATTTACCTTTCAACATTTCATCTGCTAGTTTACGTTCATCAGATTGCCTAATTCCATTCTGAAATTATTCAGGATATACTTAGTTTTGAATTTTTACATTTTTCTTGTTAAATATTCCCATCAAGAATGAAATGAGATAAGAAACCATAACTAATCCTAATATAAGTTCTGTGTGGTGAACCACACTTCAACCCAGTACAACTATAAATTTCCTATATCGTGACTAAAATCACACAAGACAGAAACAACAAGAATATGCCACCTATGAAACTGAGTTTAAAGGAAAATGCACTGAATTAAGTTTCAAGCAGGCATTCTCACTTTGATGTCGACCAGTCTTGTGCTGGTGTCCTAGTTGCACTAATCTGCAAGCCTTAAATTCTAATATCTTCAAATTAAATACAATGTGTACTGTTTCAATGCTAAAACAAGGTGTTTCATGTAATGAATACACAATAATTGCTATTTCCTTCCTAGAGATTTCTAGGATGCAGAAATTGGTAGAAGGAAGTGCAGGACTTAAGATTGTTTACAAGAAACATGAATTATAGAGAATTCCTCTCAGTTTTAGAAAGTTGAGACATTTTCTTATTCTGTAGTTAAGGGGCAAAACACAATTCTGTTGTAGGAAATAGTATTTTACTACATCGACATCGCATAACAACAAATGGATTTTTTCTGTGTTAACTATAATGAAAGAATAAGAAAAATAAATTGAAACATAGTTTAAAAGAATGAAAAAATATTTAGTTGAAAAAATCCCAATTTGGGAAAAGTTTGAATCAAAATTCATACAGATACTAAAATAAAGTGCAGCAAATTAGTAGTATGTTTCTCATAACTACTAAGAATATGCTGGAGAATATAATTGACTACACTGATAATGGTGTCCAGTGGTCATTTTCAAAAGCTGAACAATGATGCTCTATCACCTGGACAGAAATAGATTAGACCTAAGGTGTAAGTGCAAAAGTCAATTAGAATTCTGGAGTAAAATATGATTGCTGTTGGGATGTTTATGTCATAGTAGAATTGTTTTACAGTTAGTGAACTGATATGAGAGTTACTTGCAAATTGTGTTTACAACTAATTTCTAATTATTTTAGTTATATAAGAGAGGGGAATGAGTAGAGAATAAAATTAAGCAATGAAAAACAGTCAATATACCTGCTGTTTTTTTTCGGGACTTCTTGTTCTAAAGAGATAAAGATAGATGTGCGTGCATGCACATACACACACATAACACACAAACACACACAACACACACAAATGGGAGAGAGACAGAGAATTATCAACTGCCTTTTTGTTCTTTTTAAATACATCTGTACACCAGGCCACACATCTCATGGATTTAATTCAAATCTCTTAAATTATTGGTTTTACAAATATTCCATGGTCCCTATTGACTCTCTAGTTCTTCCACAGCTCCTAGCACAGCCCCTTCTACTCATCTTCCATACAACCACAGAAATGTTATTTCCTAAACCCAAGTCTCTTCATATTATAACTTTGGCTAAAATCACCCAATAGATGCACATGATTTAGAGAACAACCAAAAAACCTTTATATAACACCAAAAATTGCCACAACTTCAGAGTGATTATTGCTCAAATCTCACCATCTTCCCAACTTTCTCTCTTTGAACACCTCTCATTGTGATCTACTTCCAGAATATTAAGTGCACCTCCTTATATTCCAGATGCCTGTAGCAAACATGCCCCCTTTACTTTTAATCAAATTAATCTTCACTGTTTTCAATTGCCAGTTCAACTAGTCTCTCTCACCCCCAACCCTTTCACAATAAAATCAGAGCTCATTGCTCTTTCTATCACCCACTACAACACACATGGCATAGATGTCTACCTAACAACACTGCATCCATTTTTATAATGATGTTTGTTGCAAGTTGGAACTCGTTAAGGCAAAGCCTGCATCTCAATTAAGCCCTTTAATACCTGCCACAACATCTCTTACATAATAGATACTCAGTTGGATGTTGTTATATGGATGAAGAAATGATGAACGAATGGGTTTGGCACTCAAAATAGAAGATTACTTTTTGAGGGGGCTCTGATATTAAGTAATCAAACAAGTAGAGAGGAATCCCCTGGACATGCCTTCCTTTCACTACCACCTATCGTAATGAGAACTGCTAAAGCTGAATTGCGAAGAGGAGATATTTTTAACATTGGTTCAAAAGTTCCCTCAAATACTTTAAAAACGTGTTAAGAGTTGAGAGACTGGTAAATAAAGGGTAGATAGGATAAGAAATTGAATATTTAAATGGTACAAAATATTTTTATCAGAATTATTAGAAAATTAGAATTTCTGAATCTTAATACTTCTCCAGTAAAACATGCAGATCTATGAGAAGTTGGGAAGAGATTTGATGTTATTCTGTCAACATTAACTAGGTGACGAATATTTCATGAGGTTTTAGTGCTGGAATTAGCTAAATAACAGCCTATGTTCTCTATACCAAAGGCATTAAACTTAAAACCTATAAAATCTAGAACAAGAATAATTAAACTTTAATGTACAGTTTTTATTTGTTTAAACTCAAACATTGAAAGTTCCAGTTTTCCAAGCGCTCATACACCAAGTTTAAGATTTTCCATCTTTCTATTATGTAAAATTTGAAGAATTTTAATGGGTAATCCAAAGCGCTTGTGTTTTTTTTTTTTAAACATGCTATTGGTACTCCTAATTTAGGAAAAGATTGTTCCATTTCAATTTCCTCATTGCTAAATCAAGTACCATGCAGTAGGTTGGCTTGAACAATGGGAACTCATTAGCTTACAGTTTTGAGGCTAGTCCCAGTCAAGGCATCATCAAGATGATGCTTTCTTCCTGATGACTGGTCTTCTGGTGCTGGCTGACAGATATTCTTGGTCCTTGGCTCCTCTTTCATATAGTCGTGCACATGGTAGCCTCTCCTGCCTCTCCTTTCTCTTTTGGGTTCTGTCAACTTTCATCTTCTGGTTTCTCCCTCTGTGGCTTTTTTTTTT
>PVIY010042996.1:0-20591 GCA_004026745.1 Myrmecophaga tridactyla | reverse complement strand
TTCCAAACACTGTGGGGTTTTTTTTGTTTTGTTTTATCCTTTCCTATGTTCCTTTGCAAGTTTCTTCTACTGACTCAAAATTTAGCATTTTTATCAATTCTAAAGAGTATATTTCCCCCATTTTAACATCTCTGAAATAGGGCTCTGCTCACAATTGATGTGATAAGCAAGCAGTAAATTTTTTTCTTTCTTAGTAACTAAATAACACTAGGACCTCTTATAATCAGTACTGAACAGATTCAGTGAGAAAAGTGCATAATCATTATTTTTCCTATGGTGATTGCCCTTAAAAGGCATACCTATGTTTAGTCATACCTGTTGATTCTGAAAGTTACCACTCTCCGTATTTGCCCCCTGTGGTAGTTAGATTCAGCTGTCAACTTGGCCAGGTGAAAGCACCTAGTTCTGTTGCTGTGGACATGAGCCAATGGTACATGAACCTCATCTGTTGCTGATTACGTCTGCAGTCAGTTAGGAGGCCTGCCTGCTGCAATGAATGACTTTTGATTTAATTGGCTGGTGCTTAAATGAGAGAGCTCAATGTAGCACAGACCCAGCAGCTCGGCATTCCTCACCTCAGCACTTACAGCTCAGCCCAGGCCTTTGGAGGTACAGAAAGGAATCACCCCGGGGAAAGATGTCAGAACCCGAAGGCCTAGAGAGAAGGCCAGCAGAGACCATCCTGTGCCTTCCCACATAAGAAAGAACCTCAGTGGAAAATTAGCTGCCTTTCCTCTGAAGAACTAACAAAATTAATCCCCTTTTATTAAAAGCCAATCTGTCTCTGGTGTGTTGCATTCCGGCAGCTAGCAAACTAGAACACCCTCTAACAAAGCAAAGGTTGTTCTTTGTTTTGTTTCTGGTTTGCGTTTTAAGCGTCTCCTGAAACTTTTCTCCTTTCCCCTAACACATCTTGTTTGGAAGTTGGTTCTGAATTGTTATAGTATTCTTTGTCCCCCTTCCTCCTCCTCTTCTTTCTTCTTATCCTAAAAAACAATAAAGGTTACCAAAATTTTTCATCATTTTTAATTCTTACCTCCTGGATGTGTTCCTCTTCATACAAAAGTGCTTTCAATTTGATTCTTTGTGGCTAATCTTCTGAGGCTGCCCAGTCCTATTTTTATTATGTTTTCACATTTGAATGAGTCTAGATGGATAAGATATTTGAAGTTCAAAATTATTTCCTTCATTCGTCAAAAACATTACTCAATTGTTTTCTTGCATTCAGTGTTGCTGTTGTAAATTGTTAAATCAATCTAATTTTCATTCCTTCATTCCTTTGTACGTGATCTGTTCTTTGTCTCTAGAAACTCTTGAAATTTTCTCTTGTTAAGTGATATTCCCAAATTTTTGCTATGTCTGTATGTGGATTTTTCCTTATCTCTTCTGATTGTCAGTCTATTTAATCTGAATTATTTAATCTGAATTATTTTAAGTTTAATTTCTGAGAAATGTATGTCTTTTATTTATTTGCATTTTTCTCTATCCATTTGACTTTCTCTCCCTTTTGGGACTTTTGTTGGTAATTCTGCTTCTTCTCTCCAAATAGCTCGGTGTAACTGTTGCAGTCTCCGTCTTATTATCTTTTCTGGTTGCTTTCCTCAGTTGGCCTTCCACCTCACCAATTCATTCTTTTTTTTTTTGCCTGGGTAGGCACCGGGAAACCAACCTGACCAAGTCATTCTTTAGCAGCTCCCATGCTACTATTTAGCCCTGCTATTGTGTCCTTTACTTCAACTACTTAATTTTTCTACCTAATATTGCCACTTGATTTTTTTCAATATAATTTTTTGTTCTTGTCTCATATTGCTTAAATATTTTTTCTGTCATCCTAATTATATTTATTATGCTTTTAAAAATTCTTGGGGTCTGGGGTGCAAGGGTAGTTCAGTGGTAGAATCCTCGCCTGCCAGGCAGGAGACCGGGTTTGATTCCCTGTCCATGTATTTCCCAAACAAACAAGCAAAACAAGCAAATGAAAAACCAAACCAAAAAACCGAGCCACTAATGGTGCTGCAATAAGGGGATACTCACATGGAAAAAGAATGAAATGTGACCTCCACCATACAGCACACACGCGCATGCACACACACACACACACACACAAGCACACAATTCTTAGTATGGCTGTTCCAAGAACTGTTTCAGATGGTTTATGCTGGTCTGTCGTGGTGGTTCTTCTATGATAGTTGAACTCTCGGGTTTAGATGCATTGGCCTGTGCGCTCACATTTCTGAAGATGGCTCAGGTCCTCAGGTGGCCCTGTGAATAGGGGAAGGTACAGCACATGGTCCTCAGGTGGCCTTGTGAATAGGGGAAGGTGCAGCACATGGTCCTCAGGTGGCCTTGTGAATAGGGGAAGGTGCAGCACATGCACCGTGGGAAGTGGGTGAGACCCAGGACCTGGGGCCCCAGGCAAAGCAGAGCACCCCGTTCACTGCTCCAAACTCTATCTCCCCACCAGGCAGCTACAGGGCAGCAGCAGACCCCAGTTTAACCCTCAAGGAGAAGCCACGTTGGAAGGAGGCAGATGCCTCAGCCAGCACCATCGACCTGAATGGTTCGGACACAGAAGGCAGTCTGCAACCTGTTCGTGTCAGCATTTCCCCTGAGCTGTGCTTTTGTGCTGCCTGGAGAGAAGCCGTTGAACACCAGTGCTGGAGGCGCTGCAGTTACTCAGTGACAGGGCAGGCAGAGATCCTCCCAGGACAAGGTGGGGAGAGCCAGGGAAGAACCTAAAACGCTTTCCTCCATCCTGGTGTTAAGGAGATTACAAAGGGGCACAGTAAGTCTTATATGGATGATGAAGAAGTTCATTGTCTTGATATTGGTGATGGTTTCATGGATATAAACATATGCTGTAATTTATCAAATTGTACATTTAAATAGATGTAGTTTTATTATAGATTTATTATATATTCTATTATATATCAATAAGGCTATTTTTAAAAACCCACAATAACTGTTGATTGCTGTGGGGTTGTGGCAGCTGTGACTGTGGGGCCAGGAGGCCAACCTGGAAGGCCAGAGGAGGTCTGGGCTGCCCCCCTGTCCCCCCACTGCCATGCTGCCGCCAAGTTCCCTGACCACCGAGGACACGGACACCAGAAGCACAGTTGACAGGAGGTTTGGATGGAGTTTTGTGACTGCCATGGAGGGTTCTTCTCAAGTCCCTCTTCTCCCAGCTCTTGGTGCTGGCCGGCCTCTCCAGGCCTTGAGGCACTTAGTTTTGTCCTCGTTTACTGCCGCCCCCACCCACCGCTCTCCAGCACTTTGAGCTGTGGGGGCTGAGACCCCGGCTTCATCACACAGCACTGCTGTGGCCTTAGACAATGCATTTGCCTTCTCAGCGGCTCCGTTTTCTCACTGGTAAACCAGGATTATGGATAAAACCTATGCCCTGGGGCTGGAGTAAAGATTCAGTGTCGGGTCGCTGTAACACCGTGGCAGCCCCTGCACACGCACGTGCTTGGAAAGCACCTGCCCATGGCACCATCCTGTCCTTCTGTGCATGCAGATTCGGGCCCTGGGTCAGTGCCGTGTCCTGGATTCGGAGCTCACACACCCCTAATCCCCACCTCCACCCAAGGCCTTTACACTAAACCATGTATGCTAAGTGTCAACATTCTGAGAAATGAATTTCTGCATGCTAGGTGGTCAGGTCTGCTTGGGAGATATCAGCTGTCCTTGGAGATGGAGATAGGAATTTGAATCCTTTTTAAAAAATTTCCTTTTATGCAACTGATTTGGGGAAAAATTCTGATCTTCAAGCTGCAAGTTTTCATCCTTGAAAAATGGGGATAATACAATTATTGCCACGATGAGATAAGGCAGTGTAGGTAGTGTCTGCCAGAAGCCTCAAACTGAACAGGGGCCCAATGGATGTAAAAAGAGAAATACAGAAGTTGTGTTGTAGACAAAGAGTCAGACAAATCATTAGGACACAAACTGTGGCTTTTGTGCGGAGCAAAGCTGGGCTCAAAAGCGTGAGCAGTAATTCCATACGAAGTACGATGACAGCTAGTTCCCAAGTGGTCCCTCGGGGACAGAGGGCTCAGCAATGCTGCAGTGTGCTCTCTTGAAAGTTGGTTTCAAGTTGAAAATGGCACTGGGAAATGTGGCCACAGGGGGTCAGGAGTGTGCTATGGTACTGCAAGGAGGCAACATTCCTGGGCCCCTGTACCTTTGATCCATCGATTCCTCACTCTCAATAAGAAGTGTGTTATTCTTTCTATGCCTCCAGGTAAATTGACAGGTTATCACGAGGAAAGTACATTTGCAGCTCATAAAACACAATAGGTGCTAGCTCCTTCCTGAAGATTTATGTGCTATGATATTGGCGTGTTTGAAGAAAAGGGGATTTTTATTGAACCTGTGTTTTGGTTAAGGGTATTACCATATCTATCACAATTAGTTCACAAAATTTCAAGGAAAATATACTAAAGCACATTTAACAATTATATTGAGCATAATTTGAGATGCCTTTGATGCTTGGGATGGTCCTTCAGTATCTTGGATTTTGTCATTAGGTACAATTATCTTTTTCAAGCCACAATTTCTCATCTGTAAAATGGGCTAATACAGCTACTGTCATAATTTAATGTGATAATGTCACAATGCCCAAAACATCTGTGGTTTTGGATGCTCACTGTCCTTCCATTTGGGGAAAATCCAAAGACGGTTAGAAGGCAGGGCCTGTCCTATCCCAGTGGAAAAGGGAGGCAGGTTTTCCACTGGTCTCTGACCCTGACAAGCAAGTAACCAAAGCATATCCAGCCCGATGCTCCTACAGGGGCTGGGTCTCTAAAGGGCTTGGACCACTCACACGTCCTTTATGATGGCAGCTGTAGGGCTAGTGGAGAGCAGCAAGTACCCAGGCCCAGCAGAGTCCTGCAGGATCTTGATTATCTTTGACCTACGTTTGCTTCTGCCTCAAGCACAGTTCTCCCAACAATTCTGGAAGCTAATTTATACCCTACTAGCCAACTCATGTTTTTTTAAAGTTATCCAGAAAAATCTTTCTGTTGTTTGCAACCAAAACCCTGGAAAAGTGCAAGCATCAAGTTTTATTTTACACTAAATGTGCAAAGTTAACAGCTAAAGAAGAATCTTGGCTGGTGGACAATAGTTTCTGCCAGGTTTTATTCCACAATACAATCAGTGATGGTGGAAGGAAATCTAAGTAGTTAAATACAAGGTTGACTTTTTGGCATTGCAATATCAATAATACTTTTAGGCCCAGAGAGTGGGTTTCAACTAAATGGGTCCAGGAGTAGCTGTAGATGTTCCTCACCATGGGGTGGCTGGATGGGGCAGCTGGGTTCTGGGTGGCTCCCTCTCCTTCCACCATGAGGAGCTGTACCCAACCTCAGCTTCCCTTGGGATGAGTGACTTCCTTGCTCATCCCCACCCCCATGTTGAGACTATGACATGTCCAAGCTGTCCCCAGGTTCTCAACTGCAGGTATCGCCAGTAATACCTGTAAGCAGTTGGCATCCAAGATCCAGAGTGTCCAGTGCCAAGCGGCCTGCATCTTCCCTACTGATGAGGCCAGTGTTTCACACTTGGCCTAAAAGAAAGAGACCCATGGGGGAGAGATTCCTCCTATGGGTGGGAGCTCATGTGTCCAGGTGGTGCTCTGGGCCTATCATGGCCTTCCACGGGTTGATGGGAGACAGGAGGACAACTTGCCTTTCTCAGTTGCTGATCCTGGCTTTTCCCCATAAAATCTATTCCTTAATCCATGCTGAGGGATACTGTGGGATCCATCCTGACTCCTTGAACAAAGAGGCAGTTCAGAAAGTACCCATTGTGTGTAGCAGAGGTAACCACTGATGGAGCCACTTCCCCAGATGACCTGTGTTGGTATGCTATAGAACCTTCCCTGTTGGTTCTTCACTGCTTGGAAGGCCAGATTATATTGCAAAAACTAAGATCTCACTCTGAAGACCCCACAAAAATCTATCATTTGTATTATTGGTCTAAATCAAGAAGCATTCCTGTATGGACTCATGGCCCACTAATATTAAGAGGGTTTATTAAGTTAAAAAACCTCTTTAGAAACACTCATTTATGAGTCTGTAGCTCACAAATGAAACAGGAAGGAGCCATTTACACAATCCCAAATTCTGAATCTTTTGCTTATCTTTCACCTCCTACTCTGGCCTGGGCCTTCCTAATACTTGAATGGTGGCAAATCCTACTCAAGCTTGCGCAGTGTTCTGATTCGTGTCTTTTATGTGATTCATTCAAATATACAAACATACAAAATCATAAAACAATTATGCACCTGCTATCCAGCTTGATGGATTAATATTTAATTATATTTCTCAGATTATTAAGATTTCAGATAATTTAATCATATTTAAAATAATGAAACATTAATGACAACTTCTCTATAACATTTATAATCACATCTCTTCCTTTTCTCTCTCACCAAAAGCAACTGTTACCCTGAATTTGGTATTTATTTTTCCCATGAACCTACCATTTGTGTTCAAAAGAAAATTCCAGTTATTCAACATCCTCACAAACATTGTAAGAAATTTATTTAAGAAGTTGTGGGTTTACACTTCTGGATAGGTCCCTGGACCAGATAAGTCCTAAAACCTAGAGGGGCCAGCCTCTCCAGAATATCAGCTAATTCCATCTCCCTACTCCATATTACTGACAGCCCCTTCCAATGTGAAAAAGTTAGAATGGCCATAGCCCAAATGCCCCTAATGAGTGGGATAGAAAGATTAAAGGTGGTGATAGAGCTATACAGAAAGGGTTTAACAAATGAATATGATTTGCTGAATCATTATATTGGTATTTCTTTTAGTCTCCAATATCTTAGGGCAGCTAGAAGTGAAAACCTAAAATTGTGGACTTGTAACCCATACTAAACTCTGAAATCTGTTCAACTAATTATTGCACTATGCTTTGAAATTTATTGCTTTTTTGGTATATATGTTATTTTCACAAAAAAGAAAAAAGAGTCGATTGTGATGATTAAAAAATATATATTTATTACTTCTAGCCCCCAGTGTTCTGAAGCAGCTAGAAGGAAAAATCTGAGAGGATGGTATGGTTGCCCATGACAAACTCTGGGATCTGTCCTGAAACTATGTGTTGAAGAGTGATTTGAAAACTTGCTTTTGTCTTTCTTTGTTTGTATTTATTATATTATACAATAAAAAAAAAGAAGGTGTGGGTTTACAAAACAATTGTGAAAAAATATAGGATTCCCATTTACCACCCCACCAACAAAAACTTGCCATTGGGTACAATTGATGATAGCACATTTTTATAATTGAACTAGTAATTAGAGTTAACAGTGTGGTGTAGTTCAATGGATTAAAAAAAAAATTTGCTCTCTTACAATATACACAATCTAACATTTCCCCTTTTAGTCATAGCCAGAAATATAATTCACTGTTGTTAATTGCATTCACAATGTTGTGCTACCATCACCACCATCCATTATCAAAACATTTCCATCATTCCAATAGGAACCCTGTATATTTCAAGCCTTAACTTCCTATTCCTTATTTCTACCCTGTTCCCTGGTAACCTATTTTCTAGATTCTGCCTTTATGAATTTGCTTATTCTAATTGTTTCAAAACAGTGAGATCATAAAGTATTTGACTTTTGTTCTGGCTTATTTCACTCAACATGATGTCTTCCATGTTGTAACGTCTATCAGGACTTCATTTATTTATACAGCCGAATAATATTCCATTGTATTTTGTTTATCCATTCATCAGTTGATGGATACTAGGGTTGTTCCATCCTTCGGCCATTGCATCACAAATATTTTATAGGATTATTTCTTTATTTATTTATCTTGCATGGGCAGGCACCAGGAATCAAACCTGGGTGTTCAGCATGGCAGGTGAGAACTCTGCTTGCTGAGCCACCATGGCCTGCCCTGCATCACAAATATTTTATATTATCAAATAAATAATGCCCATCTAATGGATGTGACTTTCTCTCTCAACATTGCTTTTATCTACTATTCATTACTATTAGTTTAAGTTAAAGATTCTTTCATGTGTTTATTCATTTCTTCTGCTCTTATTTTTTATCTGTGTCTCAATTGGCCTGTCTCTTTTTCTTATTGATTTCTAAAATTTGTTTTGTACTTTCTGGATGCTTTTCCTTTGTTGGCTATATGCATTGAAAGCATTTTCTTCTAGTCTACCTTGGTTTTTTCTTTTTGATGATGATGTCTCTGCAATATAGAAGTTTTAAAATTTTAATGCATTCATTTTATCAGTACTTACTTTATAGTTTGACACCTTATGAGTCTTGTTTAAGAAGTGCTTTCCCAATCTGAAACCATTAAAGTATTTTCCTATGTTTTCTTCTAAAGGTTTAAAAGGTTTTATCCCCCCACATTTAAGCCTTCAATCCACTTTGATGTTATTTTCTGTTAGGTTTTGAATGTGATTTTCTTCTTTTTCCATAAAGATAATTGGTATCTGCAAAATTTATTTAATAGTCTATTTGTGTGCTGCTTTCATGGTCAGGCTCATGCGTCAACTTGGCCGGGTGGTGGTGCTGGTGTCCAGTCTGGCAAGTGCTGGCCTGTTGCTATGAGGACATTTCATGGACTTAAATCATGATCACCTTGGCTGCATTCATAGCTGATTGCATCTGTAACGAGCTAAGGGGAGTGTTTTCTGCAATGAATGATGCTTAATCTAATCACCTGAAGGCTTTTAAGGAGGATTCAGAAGAGACAATCCCTCTTCCTGCTTCAGCCAGCCAGCCATTCCTGAGAGTTCACTGGAGTTGCCAGCTCGTGGCCTGCCCTACAGACCTTGGACTCTACCTACCCACTGTTTACATGAAACCCTTTTATAAATTTTATATCTACAGATATCTACTGCTGATTCTGTTTCTCTAGAAAACCTTAGTTAATACAGCTACCTTAGATACTCTTTGTATCCAGTAATTTTATTCTATTTATTTTTAGATTTCCCAAGTTAGTAATTATTAGTTTTTAATATATAATTGATATTCACATAGGTTTACCTTATGTCAACCAGTTTCTTTGACCACCAATTCCTTTTTGTCTGGAACGTATCCTTTAGAAATTGTTTTAGAACTGGTTTGAATGGGGATGCTCTTTCTTAGTTTTTTTTCTCTAAACACTTTGTCATTTTCTAAATTATTTTGCCTTCACTCTTTTATGATAGTTTAGCTGGGTTTGGAATCCTAGTTTGACAATTGTTTTCTCTCAGCACTTTAAAGATGATATTCCCCTGGCTTCTTGCTTGTTGCCAGTCATCTCATCTTCAATTAAGTATAGATTATCTGTTTTTTCTCTCTGTTTACCTTCAAAGTTATCCTTTTTTCCTTCATTCTTTTATCTCCAGTTTTTCTATAATGCATCTAAATGTGAATTAATTTTAATTTTAATATGCATATGTCATATCCTTTTTTGGGGGGATTATATTAGCCATTTCTTTTCAAATATAGCATCTCTTTAGTCTTATTATGTGAAATTTCCAATAGATGTATGTTGACTCTTAATTCTGTCTACTATGTCTGTTAGTTCATTTCTACTTTCTATTTTTATTTTTATCTGTGTTATGGCTATTTTTGTCAGATCTAACTTAGAGTTCATAGTCTCTGTTTGTGCCAAAACTGGTGTCTAACATGCCCATGGAACTTTTAATTACAATATTTTCTCAGTGTTCAGTATTCCATTGGGTTCATTTTCAAATTTCTCATGTTTTCAGAGTATCTAAAGATTTCATAATGTTTTAAAGCCCTTGGTTAATATTTTTAATCATTCTAAGCCTACTTAATGTCTCTAGCCAGCAGTGTGATTAACCAAAATTCTTGAGGATCTGCTTTTGCTTTTTGCTGTCTCTGCTGATCCCTGCCATTCTAGTTTGCTAGCTGCTGGAATGCAATATACCAGAAATGGAATGGCTTTTAAAAAGGGGAATTTAGTAAGTTGCTAGTTTATAGTTCTAAGGCCAAGAAATTGTCCCAATTAGAACAAGTCAATAGAAATGTCCAATCAAAGGTATCCATCCAGGGAAAGATACCTTGGTTCAAGAAGGCTGATGAAGTTCAGGGTTTCTCTCTCAAGTGAGAAGGCACATGGCGAACACAGTCAGGGCTTCTCTCTTGGCTGGAAGGGCATATGGCGAACACAGCGTCATCTGCTAGCTTCTTCTCTCCTGGCTTCTGGTTTCATGAAGCTCCCCAGGAGGTGTTTTCCTTCTTCATCTCCAAAGGTCGCTGGCTTGTGGACTCTCTGCTTCATGGTGCTGCAGCATTCTCTGCTCTCTCTGAATCTCCCATTCTCCAAAACGTTTCCTCTTTTATAGGATTCCAATAAACCAATCAAGACCCAGCCAAATGGGTGGAGACATATTGACTAAATCACATCATCCAAGGAGATGATCTTATTACAGTTTCAAACATACAGTATTGAATAGGGATTATTCTACCTTTATGAAATTGGATTTTGATTAAAACATGCTCTTTCTAGGGGCACATCTCCTTTCAAACCAGCACACCTGCTCTCCCATCCCCATTTCACTTGCCTATCAATTTAGTTTTTATATGCTCCTTAGGTTTTGGGAATTTTTCTTACTTTCTTCTAAAGTCAACTCTGTATTTATAAAACTGTTATGTTTTATCCAGTAAAGTTGTTGTTTTGTAGCAGCATTGTTTTCAGGGTTGCTAATCAGCCATAAATCCCTTCACTTTAATGTTTATAGAGCAAAATCACTGATTTTCAAGTGTTACTTTGGCCCATTTGTCTTATATTTTTTAATGTGCTTGAATTTTCAAGTGTCCTTAGGGTTAAATTTTGACCTGTGAGTGGTATGTATGTGTGCTTGCCTGTGTGTGAGTCATTATTTATGTAAGCCGCTTTTAAGTGTAAAATATACATGGAAAAATGTTTGTAGCTAGCCACTATGTGAAGTGCATACCCACCACCTTTTCCTCTTAACTCATCATTACTTTGGGGATTAGCTTTAGTTATTCATCTCCTAAAATTAGAACTTCTTCCAATATCATCTCAGTTCTGTCTTTGATTCCTTGCTTCCAGATACCAAGGAGACTGAGCCAATGACAAGGTTTTATTGTTCTTTCATTTTTACAGAATGACCATTTTACAGACTAACCATTTAGGAACACCCAAAATAGAAGAAGTAGTGATATTTTCTACCTCTAGACCTCACATGAGACTAGATGGAGATGCCTCTGGAATCCACTGGTAAGAGAGCTACAGAAAACTGTACCAACATGCTTCAGAATTAAAATAGATTCCTGTACATAAATCACAGAACCATATCGTATGCCCAACTAACCATTGTATAAGAAGGTAAACATGCTCTCTTCAGGTAATACTAGTGTTAGGCCAGGGGAACAGGGAAGGTCCCCATGACTCGAGCTGTGTAAAATGGGCCGCCCCTTCTAGACGTCACCTAAAATCCCCTTGCTTAAAAACCGCCCGCACCAGGACCCAGCGGCGAGCTCACAACTCCCTGCCTTGGGTTCTGTGAGCTCTGCCCAGAGGGAGGAATAACCTCGCTCACTTTAAGGTTTCTTGGTCTGCCTCATTTCTCTTTCGCCTCCAAAACCTTTCAACTGGGAGGCTCATTTGTTGAGTTTGTAGTTGTGCCATCCATTTTTGAAATGTCTCATTGTGATTTAAGGCCTAAACTAAAATCAAATCAACAAAACAAAACAAATCACTGCTATTTGTCTCTCTGAACTGCTCTTACCATCTGGGCAGCTTTCTTAGTGGGAGAAATGTTTCCTCCATTTTCTTCCTTTCTTCTCTCTTTCTTTTCTTTTTTTTTTTTTTTTTTTAAAGGGAAGAGTATATAATGTTTGGTTTAAAAGCACCCTGCCAGTGATCCTATGATTACTCTAAGACCCTCTTCTTTTTCCCTGGCTACTTGTAAAATTTGCAAAAGCTTGCTTTCTGAGAACTTGGAAAGGTAAATTTCTCTGTCGCCCTCTCTTTCTCTCTCTTTTTTTCCTCTCAGAATGAAGTGGTTAGAGAAAATGATCTTCACATAAATGTCTGAGGAAAACTGGCTTGCCACCCCTAGCTATGGGAAGATATTTGTATCATCTGTATTCTGGGTTGGTGAAAAAGCCATCTCATAAAATTAGTTAATTATGTTGGGGTTCCATTCTTTATTATGGTAAAAAAGGGAGGTTTAAGGGGAGGTCTGAGATAAAGACATTGGTGATAAAGGAAGATTTAGTCTATAGCTTTTACCACCAGTAAAATTTGAAGCCTTGCAAAATCTCAGTGGTGCCCAATTATATAAAACAGAATTAATTTTTCTCGCATCATCAATATTTAAAAGCCACTTGGTTGGCCATGTTGGGACACCTATGTTTTCAAGCATGTGAGATAACAGCTGTGCTCACATTTGTGATATCCCACTAAATAATATGCTTCAACTTCAAGATGTATAATTTCAAATTTGTAAAGTCTGTAGGCATTTTCGCACCCAGGCTATCTGAGAAAAATTAAAATGAGATAAAATCATGGAAAAAGAAGGTAGCTCATTTCCCCCAACCTGCTTTGCTTTTTAAAACCCTCTGTTTGCATGCAACATTATATCGTTGGCATGGTAGTTTTTCCCCCTAATTTTCGAATATTTTCCATGTCACTTTAAAGTCTTCAATGATTCCTTTGCATACTTTGCCTACTTTGCAGCTCCTTCGCTTCCCATCTCTAAAGTATAAGTCTCTAAACTAACATATGTCTGGAATATGGTAAAAAGCAGTTATCTTTCAAAAATAAACAAAGGAAAATTTAGGTAACAAAATCTAATAAAAAATGCATTTAACATCATGATGTAGTAGAAAAAAACAAGTTACTTTTTCTTGCATCATTGATATCTATAAGTCACTTGATGAGCCGTGGAGAGACATGTCTGTCTGTAGCACGCAAAGCCCACAGCTGGGTCGCATTTATGGCATTCCACTCAATGACATGCTTCAGAGTCAAGGTTTAGGATTTCTGATTTGGAATTTTATAGGGTTACTTGCCTCTAGCTATCTAGAGACATTTAAATAGGATAAAATCATGGAGAAGGAGGCATATCATTCTAGGGTATATTTTTTTGCTCCTTTTTAACTCTCTTTGAGCAGGTAAAGTATTACTACAAATATGAAAAGCTCTTTCTCATATTGCTTTGATTTTGAATCATCTTAAGATCTTAAACTACCCTCCTTTTCACCAGAGTCTTACTTAGCAGCAGTCTCTTTGCACACGTACCCTAAAGAACAAAAACCTACTCCCCCCAAAATATTTGAGAACAACGTATTAATATGGAATATTGTTGAATTTTATGCCAACTGTGCTGGTTTGAAATGATGAATGTATGGACTCTAGAAAAGCAATGTTTTAATCTTAGTCCTAATTTGTAAAGGCAGCCATTTGTTCTAATCCCTATTCAGTATTGAATGTTTGAAGATAATGTAATTAGATCATCTCCCTGGAGATGTGATTTACTCAAGAGTGGTTGTTAAACTGGATTAGCTGGAGGCATGTCTCCACCCATTTGGGTGGGTCTTGAGAAGTTTCTGGAGTCCTATAAAAGAGGAAACATTTCGGAGAATGAAGGAAATTCAGAGAGAACAGAGCAGAATGACATAGCCACAAGAAGCAGAGTTCACCAGCCAGCGACCTTTGGAGATGAAGAAAGAAAATGCCTCCCTGGGTGCTACATGAAACAGAAAGCCAGGAGAAGCTAGCAGATGATGCCATGCTTGCCATGTGCCCTTCCAGATGAGAGATGAACCCTGACCGTGTTCACCATGTGCCTTTCCAGATGAGCTAGAAACTGTGACTGTGTTCGCCATGTGCCCTTCCATTTGAGATAGAAACTCTGAACTTCATCAGCCTTCTTGAACCAAGATATTTTTACCTGGATGCCTTAGATTGCACATTTCTATAGACTTGTTTAATTGGGACATTTTCTCGGCCTTAGAACTATAAACTAGCAACTTATTAAATTCCCCTTTTAAAAGCCATTCTGTTTCTGGTATATTGCATTCTGGCAGCTAGCAAACTAGAACACCAACTCTCACTGAATTATCCAACCATTGGCAGTATAACATGTTGGGAAGGCCTTGGACTGTGGAGCCTGTTGGGTCTGGGGTCCAGTGACAGCCAATCTTGGACTTGACCTCATGAGACTTGCTTCACTCTTTCATGAAATAAATAAAACAATGCCAACTTCACAGAATCATTTACAGGTTTAAATGAGAATGGCAATAATAGCTAAGATTCATATATGAACTTCCTTATACTGGTGTTGTGCTGAGAGCTTCACCTAGATGTGGCTCTGAAAGCAGATCAAGTGTAAATGGAAAACTGCACATGAATTAGGTCAGGCAAATGTGAATTTAATCCTATATCATTAAAAATTCTTATAAGAATGACTTTTAATGAGGAGATCATAGTCCTCATAAACGTGCACCTTAAGGTATTTCACCATTTCCTGGTAGTTAAAGAACATTTAGGTTGTTTCCACTTTTTTGTTGTTTTGCTACTAAAACTTACTCTGCAGCGAATATTACTGTGCAAGAATTTCTTTCTGAGTTATGAAAATTTTCACCCTCAGTATAGAGGTCCAGAAATATAATTACATGAGCATCTTAAAGCCAATTTGCTTTCCAAATTGGTTGTCTTGATTTACCAATCTCATACTATTCTTGCGAAAATGAGTTTTATAATTTAATTTTTTACTAGTTGATGTACATTTGTATTTTGTTTGCATTTAAGTTTCTTTAATTACTAATGAATTGGGCAATTTAAAAACATAGTGAAAATGTATAGTTCCACTTTTGAGAAGTGTTTTGTGTCCATTTTTTTCCTATTTATCTATTGTTTTGGTATTTTTCTTATTGATTCATAAGCACTCGTTATACATAAAGAACATTTAGCTCTTTGCTCATCATCTGCTGAGAAAAATTCTCACCTTGCTGTTTGCCTTTTAATTCAGTTTATGCTAAATTTTAAGATTCAGAAAATTTAAAATTTTATGTGGTGATGCTACCCATCTTTTTTTATTATGACTCATTATTTAAAAATATTCCATAATTTTTAAACCTTAAAAACCCTTTATAGCCAGAAATTAGAGAAAAAAAATGTTTTCTTCTAAGTGTACTTTTGGTTTGAGTTTTTTTTTTTTTCAATTTAATTCTTTCCTCAACCCAGAATTTGTTTTGTTGTGTGGTGTGAGAACAAGATTTTCTCCTGACTGTACCGAAACAATGGACAAAAACACCTTGTCCCATGAAAAGAAACAAAGAAATAAAGGACCCTACAGGAAAACATGCAATGCCAAGTGTGCTGGTTTGAAAGGATGTATGGACCCTAGAAAAGCCATGTTTTAATCAAAATCGTAAAATGGCAGAATAATCCCTATTCAATACTGTATGTTTGAATCTGTAATTAGATTACCTCCCTGGAAATGTCTCCCAATCAAGAGTAGTTGTTAAGCTGGATTGGGGAGACGTGTCTCCACCCAATTGGGTGGGTCTTGATTGGTTTACTGGAGTCCTATAAAAGAGGAAACATTTTGGAGAATAAGAGATTCAGAGAGAGCAGAGAATGCTGCAGCACCACGAAGCGGAGAGTCCATGAGCCAGTGACCTTTGGAGATGAAGAAGGTAAATGCCTCCCAGGGAGCTTCATGAAACCAGAAGCCAGGAGAGAAAGCTAGCAGGTGACGCCTTGCTAGCCATGTGACCTTCCAGCTGAGAGAAGCCCTGATTGTGTTCGCCATGTGCCTTCTCACTTGAAAGAGAAACCCTGAACTTCATCAGCCTTCTTGAACCAAGGTATCTTTTCCTGGATGGATGCCTTAGACTGGACATTTCTACAGACTTGTTTTAATTGGGACATTTTCTCGGCCTTAGAACTGTAAATTAGCAACTCCTTAAATTCCCCCTTTTAAAAGCCACTCTATTTCTGGTATATTGCATTCGGGCAGCTAGCAAACTAGAATACCAAGGAATCAATTAATGAATTTTCCTGTGGGAAACACTGCCTTTACAAAAGAAAGAAATTTAGGAAATGTTTTGGTAACCTCAGGTTTAGCCAAAAAAATTTTAAACCCAGGAAAATTGCCTTTCTTTCTTTCTTAGTTATTCAGGGCATACAGAACTACTTTTACCTTATTCCAAAGTATTTATATGTAGTTCTCTTGAAATATCAAGACTTTGGGGTATATATAAATATTCCTCCCTTAGCCACCCACTCTCACCTTAAACCTTGTGGAAAGAAACCAATCCTCCAGGCGAACGGGGAACTTATTGCTGAGACAGGAAGGACTTGAAAGGATTTGCTTGGTTAATTCCCGGCCTCATCGCAAGTTAAGACCTCAGGGGGCGATACTGATTGAGATTGAGGCATACACACAAGTAAATCCCCAGCCAATGCTTGATTTGAATTGATATATGGGAGCTGGGGACAGAATTGACCAGATGCTGGACCATATGATAAACACAGAGGCTCATGGTGTGGTATAAAAACCAAGCATTTATATGGTGCAGCTGGCCATGCATAATCTTCTACTAATTTATAAGGCAGGAGCACCTGCTCACTAGCTCTTTCCAGTTTTCTAACAGCCTTATCCTTGAGTCTCTTGTTTCATGGAGCAGCCCCGTCATGCTGCAGGAAAGAAGGGAGGGGCTCCATAAGCGAAAAATGACATGTTCCAGAACCTGCCTTCCAGAAGAGAAAAGGAGAAATGCCTCCAGGAGGATTCTTGGCCTCGTCCTGGCTGAGACTTCTTCGTTGGATGGTGGCACTTTGAAAGTGTCCTTTTATGTAGAGCATCTTGGGCTGTTGTCTGCCATCACTGAATCAGCGCTTCCTCTCTAAGGACAAGTTTCTCTCTGCCTCTTTGTCTATGAGAGGAAAATTTAGGACATATTCAAGCCTCTCAGTGGTTTTGGTCAGAGTTAGAATTGATTTCTTGTCGTTGCAATCAACTAGTATTTACTGGGGACTGCACAGGCTTAATGGAGAGACCCTTCTTATCCCACTGCTTCCCAAAACCCTTTAAGACGGCCTCTGTGCCTACTCAGCTTTCTCTCCTTCTCTTACCACTTTTCTTCATCCTTTTTGCCAGGGCAAGGTGGAGTGATGGTAGAGGCCTACTCTTCCTCACTGCTAGACAAGACTCAGCTTTCTACCTACTTCTTTATTTAACTCCACCAATGTATGAGTTAGTGGAGGTGTAAAATATTTTTATTTTAAAAGGGGCTTATTACACTGACTTAAAAAGATTCAAAGGAATGAATGTCTTCAGGATAAAATTTCATTTTCTGGAATACACAGGTAATATAGTTTAAAGAAGTTCCACTTTACTGTCAAATCATACAATTTGGGAAGAAATCCACTGGTCTAGGACTTGGAAAAGATTTTAGTCCTTATTCTGCCATTAATAGCCTTGTGATGTTGGTCACTTCCGTATGTTTGAGCCTTTGTTTCTAGAACTTCACAACAGAATAAGCCTCCAACTCATTTTACAAAAATCCCTTTTAAAATACAAGATATCAGACACACATAGGTGACTATGACTAGATCCATGGAGATGAGGATATTGAAACTATAACAAAGGTGACCATATAATTTCTCATCCAAATTGGGGTACTTTTGAGAGAGAGAGAGAGAGAGGTGAGGACTGGAATTTCCTGGGCAAACCCAGTTGTAAGGGCTCTCTGGCCATAAGAGGTTCTGGAAGCCACAAGATCTAAATAATCTTAATAGTAATTTTCTCGGGACACCATACGTGTAAGAGAGGACACTGAAATAAATAAATAAAAGGCCTTTCCCTTGAGACCTCCCCATGTGTTTGGAGAAACCAAGCACATACAAAGCACTCAATGGATGTGTTATCTGCTGACCTCCCAGTGTTGCCCTTTGACCCCATTTGTAGCCCCAGGAGCCTCCTGCCCTCCCCATCCAATGGTTGTGATGGGGGAGCAGCAAGAAGCAGTAAAGTGGTTGCAATAGGGGCAAGGTGGAGGGCAGAACTATGGGCTGTGGTTGCTCCTTGATCCCGTCTCTCCCCCTCCTCCAGCTTTGCCATTTCTCCTGGGGCCTGGAGCTGTCCTGGTAGGCCAGTAATTTCCCCACCGAAGTGTCTGAGTTTTGATATAACGAAAGTCTCCAAGCTCCTCTGAAGGCCAGAATCACCTGGGCTGCTCTCCTGGCAATTCTGAGCCAGTAGGTTTGGGGTGGAGCCTGCTGATCTGTGTAGTTAACCAAGTTCCCAGGTAATGCTCATGATCACATGAGTCTAAGAGACATAGGTTTAATCAATATGAAAGTAGAAAGACTGCCCGAAGGTCACTTAAACCAGTGAGTCTCAAAGTGTGGCTCCTAACCAACTACATTAGCATCACCTGGGACTTGTTGGAAATGCAAATTACTGGGGCCCCACCCCAACCACACTGAACAGACACTCTTGAGGTGGCACCCAGGGACCTGAATTGTAACAAGCCCTCCAGGTGATTCTAGAGTATGCTCAGGTTCCAGAACCATGGACTTAGACCAGCCCCTCCTGGATGACTCCATTTTATGGAGGAGGAAGTTGTCACTCTCTCCTCTCAACTTTGGAATCTTGAAGTTAGGGAGTGTCAAAGAAAAAACAGCACCAGACAGTGTGACACAGACAAATATGACTTGATTCAAAGCTACCATGGTAGCCGAAAAAGAGTAGAACCCAATTCCATCTAACAAATGGCAGCAAGCTTTATAAGGGTTGGACATTGGTTAGTGGCAAGATGCTGGGGAGAGTAAGGGGGGCTGATCCCTGGGATGGGTGAAGAGTTTACTGAGGTTGCAATTAGGACCACTTGGCTGGGATTGTTTTCCTTTGCTGTAATTAGGTCACTTGGGGTCTGTAGGAGCAGGAAGGGAGGAAGAGGGGGATAAGGAACTGCCTAGAAAGGAGACTCTCGGGTGCCCTGTAGTGTTAGAGCCAGGGTAAGAAGGAGGAGCCAGGGAAAAGCTTGTTTGTAGCTTAATGAAGCCAAAAGGAAGTGAAGGCTGTCCTGATCAGGAAGGACATGTGCTCTGAAGCCTGGGTAATTGAGAGGTGGTGGGAAGACATCGTAGGGGCTGTGGAGATGGGGAGGCAGCAGGCAAAAGGTCAACTCCCACCCCCAACTTCCAGCATGGGGACCTGCCTATGTAGACAAGGATGTATGCTTGCAAGGGGCCTGCGCTTGGAATCACAGGGCTTCTGAAGGGCAGAGCCCTATGGTAAACTGGAGCCAGGGTGTTCCCAACCCCTACCATCTAAAAAATCCCCTGAGAACTTAGCCACCAAGAAGTCCCAGTTCCCTCAAGAGAAAGGCACGTTTCACTCTTGGACAAGTTTCAGCTCTGCTTTTGATGGTTTGTCCCCGCTCATTCTCAGGGTGACTAGTGGAAGTCTTCCAATTAGGGCTGTGCCAGATGGTCTGAGAAGCAGACCCATGAGCAGGAACTGCTGCTGCTCCATAGCACAGCTGGTGGGAAAGAATGAGTGCTCAGCACGCAGGCCAGCCTTCCTGCTTATGTGCAAAACCAGGGTTTTGCCACCTAACTTCAATTTTCACAATTTTTTCAAGATTTGAGTATAATACATTTTCTTATTTATTTAATTTTTTCATTTACTCAGCTTACTTTTAAAAATTAAACCTTTTCTTTTAAAATAGTCTTACGTTTACAAAAAAAAATTGTGATGACAGTACAGAAATTACCATATATCCTACATCCAGTTCTCCACATCATTGACATTCTACATTAGTTTGGTACATTTTCTCTCATATTGATATAAGATTATATCAATAATAATAAGAAGAAAAGATTTCCTTAGCTTTTAAACTGAAGCAAAATGATGATACTTTGCCTCCTGCTACTGCTGTGAGTATTAACACTCTCTGTCTCTGACCTGGGAGTCTGATTTCTTCTGCCAGGGACCAAGAAATTTTGGCAGGCTAATGTGCTAGCTTTCAAGCAAGGTAAAACATCAGCACTGTCAGTTCTCAACAACTTGTCTGTTGTACAATTGAAATATTCAAAAGGATATGGAATATATTAAGTTCATAAATATTTAAAATAATTCAATTAAGTTGTAATTGTCTCCTTAAAAGTGATTGTGAAAAGTTGCAAGATTTATTAAACAGAGTAATAAAGTTAACGCGTTGAACTCAAAAGCTTAAAGAATAATGAGGAATTTGAATTTTTAATTTTCATAAATCAAGTATTAATTTTGTAAGATTATAGTATCCCCTAGATACTTTTTCTGTACATAAAAGCCATGGTGAAAGATACCATAAAGCTCATATAGACAACACTAAACTGTCATCTTGGGTTGCTCAAATATTGGAACCAATCCGATAAATGAATTTACCTTGAAATGTTTATGATCAAGAAAGATCAAAGCTCTACTGCCCTTAAGGGTATTTGCACAGACAAGTAGCATTGTCCAAAAAATGAATCTCTGGAATTTTGCATGCCAGCAATTGGCTAGTACTCCTCAAGTTACATTACAAGGCAGGCACCTATTTGCAAATTCAAAGGCTTAAGCAAAGGCCCTCT
>PVIY010042995.1:0-20606 GCA_004026745.1 Myrmecophaga tridactyla | reverse complement strand
AGATTTTCCCAGACCAAACCGGCCTCCTATCAGGAGGAAAGAGTCACCTGCGTCAATTTTCCCTGAGGGTGAGACCCAGCAGGTTGAAAGACTTTCCTGTGAAGTCTCTGGGCTCTGTTTTTCTTATCTTGCCCAGTATGTGGCGCTTGTCTGCCTGCAGGTCCCACCAGTGTAAGATGATATGGTACCTTTAACTTTGGCAGTCTCTCCCTGCTGGGAATGTGGTGGAGATGGAGGAGAGGTTGTAGGCTGGTTTTAATGGCTTCAAATTACCAAGCCCTGGTGTCTGAATTCCTTAAGGGAGGGATTCCACCTAAGTTGGGCTTCACCCCTCTCCTGGGGAAGGCAAACTCTCAAACGAGCTTGTTTCTGCCTATGCCTGGGGCAGTTGCAGCCTGAGAAGCCCTGCCGCTATATCCAAAAGCAGTCAAGCCTTTGTAGAAACACAGCCACGAAAAGGTAAGAGAAAAATCCTTCTCAGAGCAGGAGCCCCGTTCCTCGGGTTTGCCAATCAAGAGCATAAGTTGGTATGTTGCCTTGTGTACCTTCAGATCCTATGTACCCCCTCTTTTCCTTCAGGGCCAAGACCCTTTCAAAGAGCGATCCAAAAAACCTCTGTTTCTTTTTTTCTTTTGTCTTTTTCCGTCAGCCCTGTCCCCTTGGTGCCAGGGCAAAAATGAGCGCTGTCCGCTTTGACCAGGTTCACCTGAGCTGGGGGCCTATTTTTAGTAGTCAGAACTTGTTAATTAATTCCACAATTAGCGTTTGGTTGTGCTCAGCCCCTGCTGCTGGTAAAGTCTCTTTCCTTTCCCCTCTGGGAAGCAGCCTGTGGGGGAGGGGGGCCAGCGCCACGGCTTGGGGAACTCACGGTTCTGGGGGGGGCTCGCAGCCGGTCTAGCTGGTCCAGACTTGGGAACGCTGTGTGTCTGGTCACTGATGTGGCTCCGGGAGCTGTTCTGTACTGTTCCTGGCTATTTAGTAGCTGCTCTGGAGGACGAACTAAATCCCAAACCTCTCTAAGCCGCCATCTTTGCACCCCCTCTAACCACAGTATTTTAATCTACCCAATTTTTACCCTTTATCTCTCTGTATTATTTATTTATTTTTTTATCTTTATTCATTTTTTTACTCATCTGTTCATACCCTGGATAAAAGGAGCATCAGACATATAATTTTCACAATCACACTGTCACACTGTAAAAGCTATATCCATATACAGTCATCCTCAAGAATCAAGGCTACTGGAACACAGCTCTACAGTTTCAGGTACTTCCCTCCAGCCTCTCCAGTACACTATGAACTAAAAAGGATATCTATATAATGCGTAAGAATAACCTCCAGGATAACCTGTTGATTCTGTTGAAATCTCTCAGCCACTGAGAGTTTATTTTGTCTCATTTCTCTCTTTCCGCTTTTGGGTTTTCAGAGTTCTTTTGTGATGCAGCATGTCTCATAATTTCTTTAGTTCCACAGCCAGATAATACTCCATTTGTGCATGTACCACATCCAGCTTTTGACTATTGTGAATAATGCTGTTATGGACATTGCTGTGCAAGTATCTGTCTGTGACCCTGTTTTAATGTTCTTTGAGTACATATCTTGAAGTGGCATTGCTGAGTCAAATGACAATTCTATATTTAACTGTTCTGTAATTATATACTTACTTTTGAATTTTATTTATTTTTTTGCATGGGTAGGCATCGGGAATTGAAACCGGGTCTCCGGCTTGGTAGGCGAGAACTCTGCCTGCTGAGCCACCGTGGCCCACTGCCAAGATTTCCCTAGAGAACAGGGGAGAAGAAGGGACGCCTCGCAGGATTAAGAAATGACAGACACAAGAAGTTAGTTAAGTAGGGTCAGGGGACTCAAGCTCATCACTTGCAAGAGCAAGAGCCCCAAATAAACTGACGTCCATGTATGTATTATGTTTTTACATGGGAACTGCTTTTAGGGAGTATTGTCAAAGCAAGATTTATTTTGAACGTCTGTCATGCCTGCAAAGCTACAAAGTTTGGTTCTCAGCTCCTTATCTCAGGAGCTGTTTATTTCTTATCAGCATGCTCTTTATTCAGGTCTCTTTGGGTTCCCGAGTCAGCGTCCTTGAGAGCATTTGCTTCAACAGTTTACCACATTAGCAGGGCACGCACGGTGTGCCTGTGCCCAGTGTCCTCAGTCAGCCCTGAGAACATAGTTTCTGCAGTTCCCTACCTGACGCTGCTCAAGCAGCACATTTCCACAGTAAAGCCAGATTAAATAAAGTGCAGCCCAGGCCAGACCTCATTCCACAGACACGACACCAGGGGGCCTCGCCTCCACGGGTACTCTGACGTGGCCTTGCCAAAAGTCAGGGTCTGCTCCATGTAAAACCTGACCTGGGCCCCAACAGCCCACCCTATAGTTACTTTTAAAAATGTATATATTTTTATTGAGCTATCTTCATGCACATACAGCTCACCCAAAGTATATAGTTAGTGGCTCACAATATCATCACATAGTTGTGTGTTCATCACAGTGATCATTTTTAGAACATTTGCATCACTCCTGAAAAAGAGGTAAAAAGAAAAATCCATACATCCCGTTCCCCTCCTTCTCATTGACCACTAGTATTGTAATCTACCCATTTTTTTTAACCTTTATCCCCCCCTCATTATTTATTTATTTATTGTCCTTATTTTTTACTCATCTGTCCATACTCTGGATAAAGGGATTATCAGCCACAAGGTTATCACAATCACACAGTCACATTGTAAAAGCTATTCTATATTTACTTTTAAATTCTATATTTAGCACCATGTTGATTTCCACAGTGGCTGTGCCATTTCACTTTAAATTTCTCTGCATCCTCTCCAACACTTGGTATTTTCTTTTTTTTCAATAATAGCCATCCTTGTGGGTCTGAAGTGATATCTCATTGTGGTTTTAATTTGCATTTCTCTAATGGTTCATGATGTTGAGCATCTTTTCATGTGCTTATTGGCCACTAGTCTTGGCCAAGAGAAATGTCTCTTTATGTCCTTTGCCCATTTTTCAGTTGGTTTGTCTGTCTTTTTGTGTTGAGTTGCAAACATTTGAAAATATATTCTGGATATTAAATCCTTACCCAATATATGGTTTGAAACTATTTTTTCCTGTTCTGTAGGTCGTCTTTTCACTTTTCTTGATAATTTTCCTTCAAAGTCAAAAGTTTTTAATTACAATGAAATCAAATGTATCTATTGTTTCTTTTCTTGCTCTTGTTTTTGTTGTCATATCTGAGAATATTATCCTCATTTTACAGATGAGGAAACTGAGGCACAGAGAGGCTAAGCAGCTTATCCAGGGCCCTATCTAGTATGTGGTGGAAGAGGGAATTTGAACCAGGCACTCTATTGAAGAATCCACTTTCTTACCCTTTTGTTATTCAACTAACATGGAATAAACTGCTATTTTGTTCATTGTGAACCAGATGAAGTCAAATCTGGGATGCAGTGGCACTAGTCCCTGGTGGTGTCTGAACAGGAGGTAACACTATTAAAGCTGGGTTTAGGAAGACACTGCTGGGCATAGGATGGATGAGAGACAAGTGACAGGGAAACCAGGAAAGGAGTAGTTTGGTATGTTTTGTTGTGCCAAAAACGTTTTGTTGTGCTACTGTGGCTTTATCATGGGGTTGGAGCCAGTGGGAGAAGAAACACAAGGTAGGAGAGGCTGGGATTTGGTTGTAGGTGGGAGTGTGGTAGAGAGTCAGGGGCTGCAGGCATGGCAGGGGTTGGGCCTTAACAAAAATAGGAAAGTCTGGGTCATTTGGATAATTAAGAGGATCCTGCTGAGTTGAGGTCTCTGAGGGACCCCCCCTGAGGATGTGCACCGTAGGGGATTAGAAGTATGGGAGTATTTTTACTCCCATAATCTGTACTAGCTGGACTATAGATTTCTTCTGACACGCGCCTGCTCCAAAGGCACCCTTTCTTGACCCCTCCCCTCGTTTTGGGGGCTCTAATAACCCAAAGGCATCCTCCCCCTCCTGCCAGCACAGATGAGCATGCACCCAAAGACAGGCAGTTAAATGGCACATCCCAATCTGCCTGCCTGCCCTACCATCACCAAGGCTTTGAAGCAGAGTTTTTGAAGGCAAAGAAGAATATTCTTTGAAACATTGTGGATAATTATGCAGCGTCATACAGTCTGTGTTGGCAGAAGAATAAAAATGTTCTGACTCAGAGAGATAATCAAATAGATAATTTTGTGGCATCAAAAGCTTGTGTTACCCAAGTATGAAAGTGCTTAGCCTTGGGGAGGTGATTTAATGAGACTGAGAGTTTATTAAAATCAAATACTGGAACTTCTTCAACATGATAAAAGGCATATTTGAAAAACCCATAGCTAACATCCTACTTAATAGTAAAGGACTGAAAGCTTTCCCTCTAGGATCAAGAACAAGACAAAGATGCCCACTGTCACCACTGTTATTAAACACTGTACTGGAAGTTCTAGTGAGAGCAGTTAGACAAGAAAAAGAAACAAAAGGCAACCAAATTGGAAAGGTAGACGTAAAATTTTACGTATTGAAGATGACATGATCTTATACATAGAAAAACCTGAAAAATACACAATAAAACTCCTGGAGCTAATAAATGAAATTAGCAAAGTAGTGGGGTCAAGATCAACACTCAAGAATCAGTAGTTTCTGTGCACTAGCAAAGAACAATTAGAAGAAGAAATCAAGGGAAAAAATTCCATTTACAATAGCAACTAAGAGAATCAAATATCCAGGAATAAATCAGAGGATATACACAGAAAACAATAAAACATTGCTAAATGAAATGAAAGAAGACCTAAATAAATGGAAGGACATTCTGTATTCATGGATTGGAAAACTAAGCATTGTTAAGATGTCAGTTCTATCCAAAGTGATTTACAGCTTCAGCGCAATCCCAGTCAAAATTCCAGTGATCTTCTTTGCAGAAATGGAAAAGCCAACCTTCAAATTTATATGGGAAGGTAAGGGGCCCCAAATAGCCAAAGCCATCTTGAAAAAGAACGAAGTTGGAGGATTTACACTTCCCTATCAAAATAGGGAAATATTCAAAATAATAATCAAAAGCATGGTACTGTTGACATAGGGACAGACATCAACCAATGGAATCAAGAGCTCAGAAATCAACCCTCATATTTATGGCCAGTTGATTTTCGACACTCAATTAGGAAAGATAGTCTCTTCAACAAATGATGTGGGAAAAACTCGATCTTCATTTGCAGAAGAATGAAGGTGGTCTCCTACTTCACAACAAACACAAGAGTTGACTCAAAAGCCCTAATTGTAAGAGCCAGAACTGTCAAACTCTTAGAAGAAAACAAAGGGAAGCATCTTTAGAGCCTTGTGTTAGGCAGTGGTTTCTTAGAATTTACCCAAGGCACATGCAACAAAAGAAAAAATAGATAAATAAGCCTTATTACAATTAAAAACATCTGTCCTGGTGGTGCAAGGGTAGTTCTGTGGTAGAATTCTCACCTGCCATGCGCAAGACCTGAGTTTGATTCCTAGGCCATGCACTTCCCCAAAGATAAACAAGCAAAACAAACAAACAAAAAACAGACAAGCGAAAATTCAATAAATAGTGCTATATGGAATACTCACATGGAAAAATAATGAAATGTGAACCTGCCATATAGTATATATATTAAAAAATCTGTCCTCAAAGGACTTTATCATGAAAGGAAAATGTCAGTCTACACAATAGGAGAGAATATTTGGAAACCACATATCTGATAAAGGTTTAACATCCAGAATATATAAAGAAATCATTTGACTTAACAGCAAAAAAGACAACCGAATTTAAAAATGGGCAGAAGAGCTGTGTTCCAGTAGCCATATTTCTTGAAGATGATTGTATAATGATATAGCTTTCTCAGTGTGACTGTGTGTGAAAACCTTGGGTCTGATGCTTCTTTTATCTACCTTATGGACAGATGAGTAAAACATATGGATTAAAAATAAATAAGTAAGAGGGGGAACGAATGTTAAAATAAATTTAGTAGATTGAAATGCTAGTGATCAGTGAAAGGGAGGAGCAATGGGTATGGTATATATATATTTTTTCTGTTTTCCTTTTATAAAAGTGTCTCACATGACCATGGGAACACAGAGTCCAAAATCCGCAGGGCAGGCTGTGAAGCCGACGATTCTGATGGAGGGTCTGGACGAACTCCACAGGAGAGACTCGCCAGCTGAAGCAGGAAGAAAGCCTGTCTTTTCTGAATCCTCCTTAAAAGGCTTCCATTGATTAGATTGAACATTACTCATTGTAGAAGACACTTCTCTTTGGCTGATTACAAATGGAATCTGCTGTGGATGTAGCTGACATTATTGTGATTTAATTCTATTAAATGTCCTCATTGCAACAGACAGGGTAACACCTGCCCAACCAGACAAACAGGTACCACTACTTGACCAAGTTGACACTTGAACCTGACCATGATATATAGTAAGAGTGTTTGTGTTTGTATGTTCATACATTTAATAAATAAAATAAAATTTAAAAAAATGGGCAAAAGTCTTGAAAAGGCATTTCTCCAAGAAGATGTACAAATGGCCAAAAGCACATGAAAAGATGCTCAACATCATTAGCCATTAGGGAAATGCAACTCAAAACTACGATGAGATACCATCTCACACCCACTAGAATGGCTACTATTAAAAAAAGGGGAAATTATAAGTGTTGGAGAGGATGTGAAGAATTAGGAACACTTGTTCATTGCTGGTGGGAATGTAAAGTGGTGCAGCTTCTGCAGAAAACAGTTTGGTAGTTCCCCAAAAATATAAGTATAGATTTGCCATATGACCTGGTGTGCTGGTTTAAAAGGATGTATGTCCCCTAGAAAAGCCATGTTTTAATCTAAATCCCATTTCATAAAGGCAGAATAATCTCTATTTAATACTGTATGTTTGAAACTGTAATCAGATCATCTCCCTGGAGTTGTGATTTAATCATGAGTGGTTGTTAAGCTGGATTAGGTGACGACATGTCTCCACCCATTTGAGTGGGTCTTGACAAGTTTCTGGAGTCCTATAAAAGAGGAAACATTTTGGAGAATGAAAGAGATTCAGAGAGAACAGAGCAGAATGCATAGGCACGAGAAGCAGAATCCACAACCCAGTGACCTTTGGAGATGAAGAAGGAAAATGCCTCCCTGGGAGCTTAATGAAACATTCCTGAAGAAGAAGCTATCAGATGACTCTGTGTTCACCATGTGCTCTTCCAGATGAGAGAGAAACCTGACCGTGTTCACCATGTGCCTTTCCAGATGAGAGAGGAACCCTGACTGTGTTTGCCATGTGCCTTCTCACTTGAGAGAGAAACCCTGAACTTCATCAGCCTTCTTGAACCAAGGTATCTTTCCCTGGATGCCTTTGATTGGACATTTCTATAGACTTGTTTCAACTGGGACATTTTCTCGGCCTTAGAACTGTAAACCAACAACTTATTAAATTCCCCTTTAAAAAGCCATTCTGTTTCTGGTATATTGCATTCTGACAACTAGCAAACTAGAACACCTGGCAATTCCACATCTAGGTATATACCCCATAGAATTGAAAGCAGAGATTCAAACATGTATTTCAGTGTTCGTAGTGACATTATTCACAATTGTCAAAAGATGGAAGCAACCCAAGTATCCACCAACACGTGAATGAATAAACAAAATGTGATACGTACACATAATGAAATATTATTCAGCTGTAAAAAGGAATGAAGTTCTAACATATGCTATAACACAGATAAACATTGAATACATCATGTGTGAAATAAGCCAGATCCAAAAGGACAATAGTATATGATCTCATTGATCTGAAGTAATTAGAATAAGCAAACTCAGAGAGATAGAATCTAGAATATGGGTTACCAGGGGTTAAGGCTTAAAATGTACAGAGTTTCTATTTAGGATGATGGAAGAGTTTTGGTAATGAATGGTGGAGGGATTAGCACAACATTGTGAATGTAATTGACAGCATTGAATTATATATTTGAATGTTAAAAGGGGAAACTTTAGGTTTATATATATGTTCCTAGGATAAAAAAAAAAAAAGTCCATGGAACTGCACAATGCAAGCCGTGAAACATAAGTTAAGCCACTGTTCTAGTTTGCTAGCTGCTGGAATGCTATATACCAGAAACGGAATGGCTTTTAAAAGGGGGAATTTAATGCGTTGCTAGTTTACAGTTCTAAGGCCGAGAAAATGTCCCAATTACAACAAGTCTATAGAACTGTCCAATCAAAGGCATCTGGGGAAAGATACCTTGGTTCAAGAAGGCCGATGAAGTTCAGGGTTTCTCTCTCAAGTGAGATGGCACATGGCCAACACAGTCAGGGCTTCTCTCTCGGCTGGAAGGGCACATGGCAAATACGGCGTCATCTGCTAGCTTTCTCTCCTGGCTTCCGGTTTCATGAAGCTCCCCGGGAGGCGTTTTCCTTCTTCATCTCCAAAGGTCACTGGCTGGTGGACTCTCTGCTTCGTGGTGCTGCAGCATTCTCTGCTCTCTCTGAATCTCTCATTCTCCAAAATGTTCGCTTTTATAGGACTTCAGAAACTAATCAAGACTCACTCAAATGGGTGGAGAGATGTCATCCCCTAATCCAGTTTAATAACCATTCTTAACTAAATCACATCATTCACAGTTCTGATTACAGTTTCAAACATACAGCATTGAATAGAGATTATTCTACCTTTATGAAATGGGATTTATATTAAAACACGGCTTTTCTTAGGGGGCATACTTCCTTTCAAACCAGCACAGCCATGGACTATAGTTAATAAAACAATTATAAAAATGTGCTTTCATCGATTGTAACAAATGTACCATACTAATTGCAAGGTGTTAATAATAGGGTTGTGTATGAGAATCCTGTGTTTTATGCATGTTTTTTCTATAAACCCACAACTTTTCTAATAAAAAAATTTTTTTAAAGCCACAATAAATTTTAGTTCTCACTATTGGAAAAAAACGATTCTTACTGAGATGTAACCGTGGCTCAGGCTGTTGAGGCAGTTGGAAATGGAGGTAGGTAATGAAGGGCCTGTAAAACCAGTCCTTCAGCCCTGAATCCCCAGCAGGCCCCAAGCTGTGAATGTGGGAACAAGGAGGGCCATGAGCCCTGCTTTCGTTTAGAGGTTAGGAAATTGTGGTTTATTCAGAGAGAAGGATGCTGAAAAGGAGCTTACCCTCCAAGATGAGGACTGAATTTAAGACCCTTTTCATTGGTATCTGCGTTACCATGGTTGACTGTCCTTTGCTAAGATGTATATTTTTAGTTGTGCTCCAGTCTATCCCCAAGATTCTTTATTTTGTTGAGTTCATTTTTACAGATAGTTTTTCACTTTTTGCTGAGAATGTCTATGTAACATTCCGCAGAGGACAGCGAGGTGAAAGAGGGAGGAGGGAGCTGATTACTGAGCTCTGACGAGTGTCCCATTAGGCCATTGTGCCTGATGTTATTTCTGCCTGCGTTGTCCTTACCCCAGATCTTTGCATGCCCTACTCCTTTATATTCCTATTTTTTTCTCATTTTATTTTGAAATAATTTCTCACTCATTGAGCAGTTGCAAAAAATCCTACAAAATGCATACAGAGAACTCAAATAAGCTCCCGCCCAGATACCCCAATCCACCAACTTTTAATATTTTACTATATTTGCCATATCATATTCCATCCATTCATCCACCTATCAATCTTTCTATTCATCAATAGGTTTTCTAAATATTTGAAAGTAGGTTTATCATGCTCCTTGGAACACTTAATGCTTTTATGTACTTTCCCTAAGAATGGAAATGTTCACTTATATGATCAGCTAGAGTAGAGTTAACAAGTTCAAGATATTTAGCAGTGGTATAAAGCTTACGTTCCATATTCCAAGTTTTTCATATGAACTAATAATGTCCTTTTGGCCCTTTTCTCCTCCATTATTACATCCTGTACAGGATCACATATTGGATTTAATTGTTATTGTATCTTTAGTTGCTCTTTTTTTTTTTTTTTTTTAAGTTGTGGTAAGTATATACAACATAAACTTGCCCAGCTCAGTCTTTCCCAAATACACCATTCAGTGGGATTAATCACAATGTTGTACCACCCTCACCACCATCTGTTACTAGAATTTTACCATCACCCCAAAGAAAAACCCTGTAACCATTATGCATTAATTCCCCCACTCCCTCTGCCACCTCACCCTGGTAACCTGTGCTCTACTTTCTGACTCTATGAATTTGCATATCCTAGCTATTTCTTGTAAATGGAATTATACAATAATCTGTCCTTTTGTGTCTGGCTTGTTTCACTTAGCATGTCTTCAAGGCTCATCCATGTTATAGTATGTATCAGAACTTTGTGCCTTTTTAAAGCTAATATCCCATTGTGCATATATATCACAGTTGGTTTATCATTCATCTGTTGATGGGCCCTTGAGTTGCTTCCATCTTTTGACAATTGTGGATAATGCCACTGTGATCATTGGTATGGAAATATCTGTTTGAATCCCTGTTTTCAGTACTTTGGGAGTATATACCTAGAAGTGGGATTGCCAGGTTGTATGGCTAATCTATACTTATATTTCTGAGGAATAGCTAAACTGTTTTCCACAGGGCCTGCACTTTTTACATTCCCACCAGCAATGAAAGTTTTCCTATTTCTCCACATCCTCTCTAACACTTATAATTTTCCCTTTTTTTAATAGTAGCCATTCTAGTGAGTATGAGCTGGTATCTTGTGGTTTTGATTTGCATTTCTCTGATGGCTAATGATGCTAAGCATCTTTTCATGTTATTTTTTTTGGAGGGGGGGACCACTTATATATCTTCTTCAGAAAGATGTCTTTTCAAATCTTAGCTCATTTTTAAATTGGGTTGTTTGTCTTTTTTGTTGTTGAGTAGAAGGATTTATTTATATATTCTGGATATTAAACCCTTATCAGATATGTGGTTTCCAAACATTTTCTCTCATTATATGGGTTGTCATTTTACTTTCATAATAAAGTCCTTTGAGGCATAGGTGTTTTTAATTTTGATGAGGTTCCAGTTATCTGTTTTGTTTCTTTTGTCACTTGTGCCTTGGACGTAAAGTCTTAAGAAACCATTGCCTAACACCAGGTCCTGAAGATGTTTCCCTGTGTTTTCTTCTAGTAGTTTTATATTTTTGGTTCTTAAATTTAAGTCTTTGATCCTGTTTAGGTTAATTTTGAGTTTGGTATAAGGTAGGAGTCCACCTTCATTCTTTTGCATGTGAATATCCGGTTTTCCCAGTACCGTTTGTTGAAGTGAATATTCTTTCCTTATAGTACAGTGGGTATTAGACTTAAAAAGGCATGACATTCTGATACGTGCTACAACATGGATGAATATTCTTTCTTGGCCCCCTTATCAAAAAGGTGGAGGTGGATTTCTGAGCGCTCCATTCTACTGCATTGGTCTGTATGTCTGTTGTTGTGCCAGTACCGTGCTGTTTTGATTACTGTAGCTTTGTAAAACATTAAAATTGGGTCATATTAATCCCTCAACTGTGTTCTTATCTTTCTAGTTGTTTTCAGCTAATCAGGACCTTTTACCATTCCGTATGAATTTCACAATTGGCTTCTTCATTTCGGATGTTGGAATTTTGATTGGGATGTTTTGAGTCTGTAAATTGCTTTGGATAGAATTGACATCTTAATATTTAGTCTTCCAGTCCATGAACACAGACTGCCCTTCTATTTGTTTAGGTCTTCTTAATTTCTTTCAGTAATGTTTTGTACTTTTTCATGTACAGGTCCTTTATATCCCAGCTAAATTTGTTCCTAGATACTTGATTCTTTTAGTTGCTATTGTAAATGGAATTTTTTTCTTGATTTCCTTTTCAGATTGTTCATTACTAGTGGACAGAAACATCTGTTTTTTACCCTGCCACTTTGTCTTTTACCCTGCCACTTTGCTGAATTTGTTTCTTAGCTCTAGTAGCTTTGTTGTAAATTTCTACTATTTTTAAGTTGCCTTTTTCTTGTTTTGGCATCTGCCCTGTGCCTGCAATCCTTTTAACTCTTTTTTGAAACCTTGAGAAAGATGATTCTGTCGGTTCTTTTTTGACGCTTAAAGTTTCTGATGGGAGACAGACCTCTAGAATGTCTCACTGTGCCATTCTTGATCAGAGTAGGGTTCTTTTTAGTATTATCTCAGCTAAATGCCACTTCCTCTGAGAAGCCTTCTGTAACCACCGTGCCTCCCCCCACCTCATTCACCAGCTTTTTCACTGCACCATTTTGTTTTTGGAGTGCAGTCATTATTGTTTGACTTTCTCCCAGTTATTTGTCTGTATATTTACTGTATCCTCAGAGTAGAAAGTAAGCTCCTAGCAGACAGGGTCTCTGTTTTGCTCATCACTATATCTTTGAGTGGTACTGGCACACAGTTGTACTCAGTATTTGTTGAATGAAGAATTGCATCTGATTTTCTCAACAGCCTCTGTGAAGTGGAATTTTCATGTCACTCATAGGAGAGGACACTGAGGCTCTAGAGCTGCGTTTGGTTTGCATGGATTCCCACAACCAGCAAATCTGGTGCTGGAATTTGAGCTGGGTGTATTGGCCGCCCCTGCTAGCTTTAACATGTCACCCATCTCAGTGGACCCTAATTCCTGTTCCTGAGAAACTCTCACCTTGCTAGAAAGAGCAAGGCAAACGCAATGAAAACTCTCATGTAAGATAGAATAGGACAGGTACCCTGAGAGAGGTGCCAAAAATGCAATGCAGATTTAGGACGGGAGCAATTACATTAGTTGTAGAAATGAGCCAAGCCTTTGTGGAGATGAAACGTTTATAGGCTAACTTTTTAAGAGCTCGTTGATATCAATACTGTGCATATTTGACATGTCAAATGTTCAGGAGTTTATAAAATAAAGATCATGCATTATTACCTCTAAGAACATTGTGTACAAGAGAAATGCCAGGTACTTTGTGGTAGCATTTCAAGTGGAAGCATTCATATACAAAAACAATCTGATTTCTCTGCTGGATTAAGTATGTAATTTAAAGAAAGTTAAGAGATTACTGAAAAAAAAATCCTAGCCATTGAAGATTCATAGTAAGTGTCAATTATGGAATTTTAAATGTTTCCCTTTTTAAAAACATCCACAATACATAACCTCTGTACAAAGAAAAATATAAATTCTGGATAATCATATTTGATCACATCACATCATTTAGAATGAAATTATAGTTATTTTCTACTTCACTAATTTGTTGACAGCATTAATTTGTGAACCAAAGTTTCTGTTTATTTCAGCTGCATTTATGGTACAATACCTCATTTTCAAAACGAGCCACCAACTTAAGAGAAACAGCGTTCTGTTTTTAGTAGCAATTATATTTTTTAAAGGTTAACGATTTGTGGAACAAAGTGCACTAGTGCAATTTTTAAATTTATACTCACCCGTTACAGTATTTATAAAAGGCTGAAGTCTGCATATAGAATGATCTTTTACTCTCTGCCATCCTACATCTTAAGGGTTTTCCCTTCCATCTCATTTTAGACCTGAAGGGGGGAATGCAGGAGTTTCAGAAAGGGTACCTATGTGTTTTAGATGGGATTCTTGATTTTAAGCAAGTATAAAGGTAAGAATAAGACAAAATAATTCTTAGTTCAGGGTATCTTACAGTGCCCTCAAAATTAGTTGTATGATAAATAATACCTATTGACAGGCTGTAAAAGATGAGGCAGAGTGGTGCAATGGTGGCTCAGTGGCAGAATTCTCGCCTGCCATGCCAGAGACCCGGGTTCGATTCCCGGTGCCTGCCCATGCAAAACAACAACAACAGAAAAGATGAGGCATTCTTCTGGCCCTGGCACCATGGGATCAACAATTCCATCCTGACCAAAAGGGGGAAGAGAAGTGTAACTAATAAAGTATCAGTGGCAGAGAGTTCAAATAGAGTCTAGAGGTTACTCTGGAGGTTGCTCTTACACAAGCTTCAGGTAGACCTTGCTACCTATCATAACCTGCCAACCCCCAACCAGGACCATTCCAACCAATCCTAAAGAACACCTAGGGCAATATGTAAGATTCCACAAGGGTTCCAGGCACTAGAGCAACTTTCCAGAAACCTACAACCTCCAGATGGGTCCCTGGTCCAGATAAGTCCTGAAACCTAGAGGGCCCAGCCTCTCCAAAACATCAACTTGTTCCATCTCCCTACCCCATATTATTGACAGCCCCTTCCAATATGAAAAATTTACAATGGCCATAGCCCAAACACCCCTAAAGAGAGGAATGAGAAGATCAAAGGTGATGGTGGATTATACAGTGAAGAGAGGATTTAACAAATGATTATGAATGCTGAATCATTAATTTGATATCTCTTAGTCTCCAGTGTTTTAGAGCAGCTAGAAGTAAAACCCTAAAATTGTGGAATTGAAACTCATGTCAAAATCTGAAATAGGTTCTACAACTAATTGTGGTGCTGTGTTTTGAAATTTATAGCTTTTTTGTATATATATTATTTTTCACAAAAAACAGTAGGGAAAGAAGTCAATTGTTACGATAAAAAATTATTTAAGCCCTCTAGCCTCCTATATTTTGGAGCTGCTAGAAGGGAAAAAACCTGAGAGGATCATGTGGTAGCCCATGACAAACTCTGGGATCTGTCCTGTAACTACTTATTGAAGAGTGCTTTGAAAACTATTATTTTTTTATTTCTTTGCTTTGTATATATGTTATAGAATAAAATAAAAAGGTTAAAAAAAAAAAAAAAGCATTCTAAGGTGCCCTAACAGTTTAAGTCTGTAATAGCTGGACAAGAAAGTCATCTTACTCAACTGTGACACCATCATGCACCCGGGCATTTAAGGTTAGACTCCAATCCTGTAGCCATTAACAAACAGCAAGTTTAACTGAAGAGGTGTCACTACATGCAAAAACAAAATGTGTTTTAAAAGCAATTTATCTTGGGAGAAGTATAGTTCTTAGGGTATTCTGTCTAAAGAGAGATGGATAAAAGGAGCTGGCTACTGAGTAGGCGAAATCAAATTCCATGAATATAGTTTTCATAAGGTGTATTTGCTACATGCATTTTGCTAACAATACCTCCCTGAAAATCATTAACACTGTAGTTATATGTAGTGGTTTGACGCTGTATGTACCCCCAGAAAATCATGTTCTTAAAGCGAATCCATTCCTGTGGGTGTAGATGCTATGGTGTGTGGGACCATTTTGATGAGGGTATTTCAGTTGTGGTGTGCCCCGGGTGGGTCTAATCCTCTTACTGGAGTCCTGTAAGAAAGAAAAACAGAGAAAGAGACAGAAGCTGACAAAGAAAAAGATAGATGGAGCAGCCAGAAGCTGAAAGCAGCGAAACGCTGGAGAGAAGGACCAGCAGATGCTGCCACGTTCCTTCCTGTGGACAGAGGAGTCCAGGGTCACTGGACAGTCTGATGCCTTGATTGGGATGTTTTCAAGCCTTCAAAAATATGTTTGTCAGTTAATAAGTACCCATTGTTAAAAGCCAGACCGTTTCTGGTACATTGCATTTTGGCAGCTTTTGCAAACTAAAACATTATACTTTGTGTTAAACTACTCTTGAATTATAGGGGAATACATATCAGGTAGCTATGGGCATAATACTAGACATGAAAATTCAGACAAATGAATTGACAGATTTCTGAAAAGAGCAAATTAAATCTTTGTCAAAATAGTTATTGTACAACACAGAAATAGCTCACATCTGGAATTTCTCAATTAAAATTGTGATCCTATGAAACAAATTTTGGAATGGATGTACAGTTTCCATTTGACTTCAGTATGCCTGTGGGTTTGGGGGCCTTTTTTCTTTTATTTCCCACATATACACTTCTGTATTGTGTGAGAGTTTTACATCTAGCACTTTTTACTTCTTACAAATATTCTTAATTTAAGGAAAGTAACATCCCTAGGTTCCAGCTACACATGGGGAAAGTGTCCCCTCAAATTCGAAGGGGCTTGGGTCAGTGGCGATCCATCTTAATGGAGTTCCCCTGGGGACATGGGAACCTGGACTAAAATCCCATCAGGGCAAACCTTAGAGGGGCTACCCCAGAGCCCAGGGCTTGTGCTGGCCACCCCCCTCCCCTCCAGCCAATATAGCACTCGCACAGGATGCCTGAATCCCAGAGGTGCCTTCTCATGAACTGGACTGCAGAGCCCCCAGCCTCTCCAGTCAGGTTCCGTGGCTGAGGAGTGTCCGCCTCAGAGACTGCAGTGGAGCCTTGGGCCCCCAGCTAGTGGCCACCATCATCACGCACTCTGACCACTTAGGAAGATCCAAAGATGTACAAGGGAGAGTTGGCCCCTCTGTGGGGCTGAGTGCACCCTCTTCCTTGGGATCCATATCAAGCTTTGCTTTGCTGGCCTGACTGTTTCTTATAGGGGCCTTGGGTGAGTTAAAATGCAGAAAGTACCAAATGTCCTTCGCTGACGTGTAGATAAACAAAATAGGAATGTCCACTCAATGGAGTACTATTCAGCAGTAAAAAAGAATGAAGTACTGTTACATGCTATAACATGGACGATCCTTGAAAACATTCTGTGAAAGAAGCCAGAAACAAAAGACCACAAATTGTGTGATTCCATTATATGAAATATCCAGAATAGGTAAATCTATAGAGACAGGAAGCAAATGAGTGGTTGCCAAGGGCTGGGAAGACGGGGAATGGGGAATGACTGCTACTGGATGTGGAGTTTCTTCTTGGGGCCATGAAAATGTTGTGGAATTAGATAGTGGTGATGATTGCATAATTTGTGAATATACTAAAGACCACTGAATTGTACCCTTAGAATGGTGGATTTTATGGTACATGAATTGTGCATGCCTCAATAAAAAATAATGAGAATGAGAAGCTCTAACTCTAACAGGGTTGTCTGAACATGAAATAAAATGTCTGCTAGGTGGTTACTTAGCATAGTGCCTGCTGGACAGCTCACTTTTGGGGTGCTGCCATGAGGATGTAAAAACATTGTTTTTACTTGAGAATTCATTACAAAAATGTGCTTCAGCTCTGCTGTTCCTCATTATTCCTTGAAGGAGGCTGAGGACCCCTGACAGGGCACTTATTCCAGCAACCTCACTACAAGGAGACATGAGTGTGTGTTATCATGGGGTTTGGAATTTTTCAAAAAATAACTGTTTTTTCCTGGCAAGCAGCCAGCTACCTTAAAAAACAAAACAAAATTATATTTAATTAGAATCAAAAGTGATACCCACACAGAGCCCGATTAAGTGGCACACAGTCACTGACTTGAGATATTAAATTATTTAAATTTGACTGGTGACTCATCATAGAGGCGTAGGTTCAGAGGAGAATGGAAAGGGCAGCCGCAGAGATGCCAGCAATTAACAGCTCCAGCAGCTCCAGACCAAGCAGAGGCTCTGGCCTTGAGGCCCTCTACCTCAAGAACAGCCAATCCTGCCTGGCATTGTCTCCTTCAGTCTCCCTGGCAGCCTTGTAAGGTGGGTATTAGCCTCCTTTTTCAGAAGAGGAAATTAAAGCCCAGAGAGGTTAAGAACATGCTGCAGGCTTACACAGGTAGCAAGAAAGGGGGGTGGAGCTGTCCCTCCTCTTGAGGACACTGCCCTAAGGAGCGGGTCTGGACACCTGCATTCTGATCTGCTGCTGTCCTTAGCTCATCAAGTGACCTTGGGTGGTCTTCTCAGGGCCTCAAGCTCCTCATCTGTAAAATTGGGAGATGGACTCGGCCTGCCTCTCTCCTTGCACGGAATGTACAAGACCAGTGACTGTGGGACCAGACTTTTCAGCAAACGGTCACATGCTCAGTAACCACTTGCAGAGCGTGGTCCCGTGCGGTTTCTGAGTCACGAGGTCTGGGGTGGTGCCTAGAAATTTGCATTTCTGGCAAAGCTTCTAGGTGATGCCGATGACGGAGAAGCAGGATTTAGCTGGAGATTAGGCACTGTACAAACGGCAATGAGCCAAACAGTGAGGAAGTCACATTTCAGTTCCCTCTCAATTCTTCTGAAGCCCTCAAGGAGAAACTCTCGGTCCAGTGCTGATTATCCCCTCTAGTCCTTGCTGCATCCACTTTGAATAGAGGGAGCAGATTAAGGCTCAACAGTTAATAGCCAGAATTTCATAATGGTGTTTTGTTTTCATATTATATTTATGGCTACCAACTATTTGTGAAAAACAATTACTCATCATTTTACAGTAATGATAGAGAGTTCTCTTTTAATTTTTTAAAATTTATTATTAATTAAAAAAATTACAAGATAGAAACACGATCATTCCCAACACATACACTCAGCAATTCACAATATCATCACATAGTTGCATATTCATCATCACAATCATTTCCCAGTACATTTGCATCAGTTCAGAAAAAGAAATAAAAAGACAACAGAAAAATAAAACAAAAACAGGAAAAAAAATTTTACATACCATACCCCTTACCCCTCCCTTTCATTGATCACTAGCATTTCGAACTAAATTTATTTTAACATTTGTTCCCCCTATTATTTATTTTTATTCCATATGTTCTACTCATATGTCGACAAGGTAGATAAAAGGAGCATCAGACACAAGGTTTTCACAATCACACAGTCACATTGTGAAAGCTATATCATTATACAATCATTATCAAGAAACATGGCTACTGGAACACAGCTGTACATTTTCAGGCAGTTCCCTCCAGCCTCTCCATTACATCTTGGTTAACAAGGTGATATCTACTTAATGCGTAAGAATAACCTCCAGGATAACCTCTCGACTCTGTTTGGAATCTCTCAGCCATTGACACTTTGTCTCATTTCACTCTTGCCCCTTTTGGTCGAGAAAGTTTTTTCAATCCCTTGATGCTGGGTCTCAGCTCATTCTAGAGTTTTTCTCAATCCCTTGATGCTGAATCTCAGCTCATTCTGGGATTTCTGTTCCACACTGCCAGGAAGATCCACACCCTGGGTGTCATGTCCCACGTAGACGGGGGGGAGGGTGGTGAGTTTGCTTGCTGTGTTGGCTGGAGAGAGAGGCCACATCTGAGCAACAAAAGAGGTTCTCTTGGGGGTGATTCTTAGGCCTAATTTTAGGTAGTCTTGACCTATCCTCTGTGGGGTTAAGTTTCATATGAACAAACCTCAAGACTGGAGGCTCAGCCTATAGCTTTGGTTGTCCACACTACTTGTGAGAATATCAAGAATTCAACTTGGGGAAGTTGAATTTTCCGCATTCCCTGAAGGGGACTTTGCAAATACTTTTCCACTCCCTGATCAAATCACTCTGGGAGTCATCAGGGCATCACCTGGACAAACCAACAAAATCTCATGTCCTACCCAAAGTTCCCTGTACTTAAGGTGTTCAACCAACTATCTACATAAGTTATATTAGGAGATGCACTAGTTCAAATACAAATTTGTACCAAATAAACGTTTTTTGCTTTAGTTTCACACATAAGTTGAAATTTTAAAAGATTAATTACCATCTATTTTCAGCACACTGCAGTAATGACATTCTTTTGTTCTTCCTCATGCAAAAACATTTTTTAAATTTGTACATTTAGTCACTATCATTATATACTCTAAGCATTCCTAGATTGTACCATCTCAATCTTTATCATCTATCTTTCTTTGTGATTTCATTTATGCCCCAGCCCTCCTCCCTCTATCATTCTCACATACAGCTTCATTCAGTGTTTTAACATAATTGTATTACAGTTAGGTAATATTGTGCTGTCCATTTCTAAGTTTTTATATTCAGTCCTGTTGCACAATCTGTATCCCTTCAGCTCCAATTACCCAATATCTTATCCTATTTCTATCTCCTGATGGTCTCTGTTACCAATGAAACATTCCAAGTTTATTCACTAATGTCAGTTCATATCAGTGAGACCATACAATATTTGTCCTTTTGTTTCTGGCTAATCACACTCAGCATAATGTCCTTAATGTCCATTCATGTTGTTACGTACTTCATAACTTTATTCTGTCTTACAGCTGCATAATATTCCATCTTATGTATATGCCACAGTTTGTTTAGCCAACTGTCTGTTGATGGACATTTTGGCTGCTTCCATCTCTTGGTAATTGTAAATAATGCTGCTGTAAATATTGGTGTGCAAATGTCCGTTTGTGTCTTTGCCCTCATGTCCTTTGAGTAGAGACAGCATATAGATGGGTCCTGTTTTTTAATCCATTCTGCCAGACTATGTCTTTTGATTGGGGAGTTTAATCCATTAACATTCAGTGTTATTACTGCATGGGTAGTACTTTCTTCTACTATTTTGCCTTCTGGATTTTATATGTCATATCTGATTTTCCTGCTTTTTACCTTTACTCATAGTCTTCCTTTCTACACTCTTCTCCACACCTCTCTCTTCTGTCATTTTGTATCTGTCTCTAGTGCTCCCTTCAGTATTTCTTGCAGAGCTGGTCTCTTGGTCACAAATTCTCTCAGTGATTTTTTGTTTGAAAATGTTTTAATTTCTCCCCCATTTTTTTTAAACTTTTTTATTAATTAAAAAAATTAACAAAAAATTAAGATATCATTCCATTCTACATATACAATCAGTAATTCTTAATATCATCACATAGTTGCATATTCATCATTTCTTAGAACATTTGCAACGATT
>PVIY010042994.1:0-20609 GCA_004026745.1 Myrmecophaga tridactyla | reverse complement strand
GGCTGTGCTGCCTTGCGCTCTCTCATTTAAGCACCAGCCAATTAAGCCAAACGTCACTCATTGCAGCAGACACGCCTCCTAGCTGACTGCAGATGTAATTGGCAACAGATGAGGTTCACGTACGGTTGGCTTATGTCCGCAGCAACAAGACTAGGTATGCTCACCTGGCCAAGTTGACAACTGAATCTAACTAACACACTTGGTCTCACAGAATTTGAAGTTTTCAAACATAGTCAATATCATCCTTTACCCTTTAGTCTGATTTACCTTAGTCCTAACCAGATCTGCTTCATTCATATCTCTAATTGAAGTCTGATCTCTTTTACAGCTTTTTAAATAGTTTTTGTATGGGGTAATGCTGACTTTCAGAGCTGCAGAACTCTCTAGCTCTGAGTCTGAAGTGTCCCAGAAGACATCCAAAATTATGGAGACTGAGCACACCTCAGAAGTTAGAAATAACTGCTGTAACTCAGGAAAAGATGTGACTGCAGTAAGAGCTTACATCTAGGAACCTTTACAGTAAGCCTAGCCCTGATAACCTATGCTCTTGCATTTAAGTGTCAGAGTTTGCACATTATAGTTAGTCCACATTCATTAGGCAGTATAATGTTGGTCTTTTTGTTTATGGTTTATTTCATTCAACATGCTGTCCTCAAAGTCCATTCACCCAGTTGCATGCCTCACAACTTCCTTCCTTCTTGCAGCTGCTCAGTATTCCATTGTATGTGTAGACCACAGTTCGCCCCTCCATTCATCAGTCAGTTTCACGTTGAAAGTGTGAATACTGCCACTTTAAACAGGGGTGTGAAAATGTTCATTCATGTCCATGATTTCAGTTCTTCCAAATATATATGTAATAACGGGGTTGCTAGATCATATTGCAATCCTATACTTAACCTCCCGCGGAACCACTATGCTGTACTGTGATATGCTGCTCCATTCCATTTTTCTACCAACAGTGAATAGTAGGGAACAGTACGTCCCTCTCTCCACATTTTCTCAAGAGCTTGTGTCTTCTGTTTAATTTTTAGACAGTTTTATTCACACACTATATAATCCATCCTAAGTAAACAGTCAGTGTTCCCGGTGTAATCTCTTTGTTCTGTATTCACCGACACAATCTATATGAGGATATTTCCATTTCTTCCACAAAGAAAGAGGAAGAAAAAGAAAAATGAAGAATAAAAAATAAAATAAAAGGAGATATATAATAACACCAAGAGTCCCACAGCCCTCCCTTATACTCCCTTCTTATTGACATTTAGCTTTGGTATATTACCTTTGTTACATTTACTGGAAACATATTACAATGTTACCATTAACTATACACTCCAGTTTGCATTGATTATATTCTCTCCATTTATACCATTCCATTTCCAATACCTTGCAATGTTGACATTTATTTGCTCTCATGTAAAAATGTTCTTATATTTGTAATTTTTGTACATTTAATCACCATCACTGACCATTCTAGATTTTGTTAAGTTACATAGTTCCAGTCTTCTGTCTTTCCTGCTGGTGTCATACATGCCCCTAGCCTTTCTCTTTCAACCATACTCACACTCAGCTTCATTCAGTGTACTTACAATATTATGCTACCATCAGATAGCATTGTACTATCCACTTCTAGATCTCTACAATTAATCCTGTTGACCGTTCTGTACTGCTTCAGCATCAAATATCCGATCTCTACCCTGTCTCTTGAAAACCTGTGTTCTAAACTTTAACTCTCAAAGTTCACTCATTAATATTAGTTCATATTAACGAGGCCATATAGTATATGTCCTTTTGTTTCTAGCAAATTTCATTCACTATACTGTCCTCAAGTTTCATCCACATGGTTGCATGCTTCATGAATTTATTCTGTCTTACCACAGTATAATATTCCTTGTATATATGTACTATAGTTTGTTTAGCCACTCATCCATTGATGGACATTTGGACTGTTTCCATCTCTTGGAAATTGTGAATAATGCCATTATAAAAATCGGTATGCATATGTCCATTTATTTCTCTACCTTCAGCTCCTCTGATTATATACTTATTAGTGGGATTACTGGATCATATGGTGATTCTATACTTAGCTTCCTGAGGAACCATTCAGCTGCCTTCCAGAGAGTTTGCATGATTCTGCATTTCCACTAACAGTGAATGTGTGCGTCTTTCTCTACATCCTCTTCAGCATTTGTAATTTTCTTTCTTTTTTGGATAATGGCCATGCTAGTAGATGTGAGATGGCCTGTCACTGTGGGTTTTTTGTTTTTGTTTTTGTTTTTTCCCCCATAGGCACACACCGGGAATCAAACCCAGGTCTCCAGCATGGCAGGTGAGAACTCTGCCACTGAGTTACCATTGCCTGCCCTCACTGTGCTTTTGATTCACTTAATTGCCAGTGAAGTTGGGCATCTCTTCATATGTTTTTTTTTTTTTCCCATGGGCAGGCACTGGGAATCAAACCCGGGTCTGTGGCATGGCAGGCGAGAACTCTGCCACTGAGCCACCATGGCCCGCCCTCTTCATAGGTTTTTCAGCCATTTGTATTTCCTCTTCGGAAAAGTGTCTGTCTATGTCTTTTGCTGATTTTTTAATTGGGTTGTGTTTTTGTTGTTGAATTGTAGGATCTCTTTATATATTCTGGATATTGAAACCTCTGATGTGTGGTTTCCAAATATTGTCTCCCATTGCATAGGTTGTCTTTTTATCTTTCTGAAAAAGTCCTTTGATACATAAAAGCGTTTAGTTTTGAGGAGATACCATTTATCTATTTCTTCTTTTGTTGCTCTTGGCTTTGGGTGTAATTCCTAGGAAACTGCTCTCTATCACAATATCTTTAAGATAAGTTCCTGTATTTTCTTCTAAAAGTCTATGGCCTTAGCTCTAATTTTTGATCTTTGATCCATTTTGGGTTAATTTTTGTATAAGATTTGAGATAGGGGTCCGCTTTCATTCTTTTAGGTATGAATCTCCAGTTCTCTAAACACCATTTATTGGAGAGGCTGCTTTTTCCCAGTTGAGTTGACTTGACTGCCTTATCAAAGATCAATTGTAGATCAGTAGATGAGAAGGTCTATTTCTGAGCACTCAATTCAGTTCCTTTGGTTAGTATATCTATCTTTATGCCAGTACCATTCTATTTTGACCACTGTAACTGTAATATGATTAAAGTCAGGTAATGTGATACCTTCTTCTTCATTCCTTTCTCAAGATGTTTTTAGCTATTTGGGGTACTGTGCCCTTCCAAATAGATTTGTTTTTTTGTTTTTCCATTCCCATGTAGTAAGTTGTTGAGATTTTGATTGATAGTGTATTGAGCCTATAAATCAATTTGGGTAGAATTGACATCTTAACTATATTTAGTCTTCAATCCATGAACACAGTATGTCCTTCCAATTACTTAGGTCTTCTTTGATTTCTTTTAGCAATTTCTTGTAGTTTTCTGTGTGTAGGTCTTTTATGGCCTTGGATAATTTTCATAAATATTTGATTCCTTTGATTGCTACTGCAAATGGCATTTATTTCTTGATTTCCTCCTCTGACTGCTAATTACTAGTATATAGAAATAGCGCTGATTTTTGGGTGTTGATCTTGTACCCTGCCACTTTGCTGTACTCATTTATTATCTCTTGTAGCCTTACTGTAGATTTTTCAGCATTTTTGACAGACAGTATCATGCCATCTGCAAACAGTGAAAGTTTCACTTCTTCTTTTCCAGTGTGGGTGCCTTTTATTTAATTTTCTTGCCTACTTGTTCTAGCTAGAACTTCCAACACAATGTTGATAATGGTAGTAACACTGGGCATCCTTATCTTGTTCCTGATCTAAGTGGAAAGGCATTCAGTCTTTCTCCGTTGAGGGTGATGTGAGCTGTGGATTTTTCATGTATTCCCTTTGTCATGTTGAGGAAGTTCCATTCTATTCTTATCCTTTGAAGTATTTTCATCAAGAAAGAATGATTAATTTTGTCAAATGCCTTTTCTGCCTCAGTCGAGATGATCATGTAGTTTTTCCTCTTTGATTTATTGATGTGGTATATTGCAGTAATTGATTTTTTTAATTGAACCAGCCTTGCATACTTGGAATAAATCCCACTTTGTCATGGTGCATAATTATTTTACTGTGCTGCTCAATTTGATTTGTGAGTATTTCTTGATGATTTTTGCAATGACATTCATTGAAGAGATTGGTCAATAATTTTCTTATAGTATCTTTGTTGGCTTTGGAATTAGGGTGATGTTGATTTCACAGAATGAGTTAGGTAGCTTTTCCTTCTCTTCAGTTTTTTGAAGAATTTGATCAGGTTTTGGTATTAATTCTTTAATGCTTTGTAGAATTCATATGTGAAGCCCTCTAGTTCTAGACTTTTCTTTTGGGGGAGTTTTTTGATGACTGATTTAATCTCTTTATGTGTGATTGGTTTATTGAGGTTGTCTATTTCTTCTCCAGTCAGTGTGTTGTTCATGCTTTTCTAGGAAGTTGTCCATTTCATTTCCATTGTCTAGTTTTTTAACATATACTTGCTCATAGATTCCTCTTGTTATCTCCTTTATTTCTGCAGGGTCAGAAGTTATGTCCCCTTCCATTTCTGATTTTATTTATTTGCATCCTCTCTCTTTTTTGTCAGCGTAGCTAAAGGTACATCAATTTTATTCATTTTTTCAAAGAGCCGACTTCTGCTTTTGTTGATTCTATTGTTTTCATGTTCTCAATTTCATTTATTTCTGCTCTAATCTTTTTTTATTTCTTTACTTCTGTTTGCTTTGGGATTTAGTTTGCTGTTCTTTCTCTAATTCCTCCAGGTGAACAGTTAATTGCTTGATTTTTGCTCTTATTTTTGAATAGAAGCATTTAGAGCAATAAATTTCCCTCTCTGCACCACCTTTGCTGCATCCCATAAGTTTGTTTGTTTGTTTGTTTTGACGTGGGCCAGCACCAGGAAACAAAACCAAGTCTCCAGCATGGCAGGCGAGAACTCTGCCACTGAGCCACCATTGCCTGCCCATGCATCCCATAAGTTTTGGTATGTTGTGTTTCATTTTAATTTTCCTCAAAATACTTACTGATTTTGTTTTTAATTTCTTCCTTGATCACTGATTGTTTAAGAGCATGTGTTTAGCCTTTATATATTTGTGAGGTTTCCAGCTTTCCACTTGTTATTTCCAGCTTCATTCCATTATGATCTGAGAAAGTGTTTTGTATAATTTCAGTCTTTTTCAATATATGGGACTTGCTTTTGTGATCCAAATGTGATCTCTCTTGGAGAATGATCCATGAGTACTTGAGAAAAACATGCATCCAGCTGTTGAGGGGTGTAGTGTTCTATAAATATTTGTTAAGTCTAGTTCAGTTATCCTACTATTCAATGTCTGTTTCCTTATTAATCATCTGTCTAGATATTGTGTCCTGTGATGAGAAAGGTGTATTGAAGTCCCCAGCTATTACTGTAGAGGTATCTACTTTTCCCTTCCATGTTGTCAGTGTGTGCCTCATATAGTTGGGGATACTTTGTCTCAGTGCATAAATATTTATGATTGTTATGTCACCTGGATGAGTTCTTCCTTTTTTTTAAATATATAATGTCCTTCTATGTCTCTTTAAATTGTTTTACATTTGAAGTCTCCTTTATCCGATATTTGTATAGCTACCCCCACTCTTTTCTGATTGTTGTTTGCATGAAATATCTTTTTCCAACCTTTTGCTTTCAACTAATTTTTGTCCTGTGTGTTTAAAGGAAGTCTCTTGTAGACAGCATATAGATAGGTCCTGTTTTCTAATCCATTCTGCCAGTCTGTGTCCTTTGATTGGTGAGTTTCATCCATTAACATTTAATATTATTACTGTAAAGACAGTGTTTTCATCTGCTGTAAAATCAGTACTTTAATTTTGTCTTTTGGATTTTATATGGTGTATCTTATTTTTTCTCTCTCTCTTTCTACCTTCCTGAAGTCTCTCAACCTCTGTCTTCCATCTTTTCTTGTTTGTCTGTAGTGCTCACTTTATTATTTCTTGCAGAGCTGGTCTGTATTCACAAACTCTCTCAGTGCTTGTTTGTCTGAAAATATTTAAAACTCTCCCTCATTTTTGCAGAATAGTTTTGCCAGGTATCAAATTCCTGGTTGCAAGTTTTTCTCTTTCAGTATTTTAAATATATACCACCACTGCCTTCTCACCTCCAGGGATTTCAGCTGAAAAATCTGCACAGTCTTATCAAGCTTCCCTTGTATGTGATATTGCTTTCCTCTTGCTGCTTTCAGAATTCTCTTTGTCTTTGATATTTGAAAATCTGATTAATGTCTTGTGGTAGGTCTGTTTGTACTGATTCTATTTGAAACAATTATTTTTTTCTTTCAGAAGAGATAGGAAATTTTTATTGATTATTTCCTCCATTATTCTTGCCACCCTTTTCCCTTCTCTTTTTCTGGGACACCCATAACACGTATATTCAGGCATTTCATATTGTCATTCAATTCCCTGGACCCTGCTTATAGCTTTCCATTATTTTCCCTGTCTATTCTTTTGTGTGTAGGATTTCAGCTGTCCTGTCCTCTAGTTCACTAATCCTTTCTTCTGCCTCTTCAAATCTGCTGTTGTAAATCGCCATTGTGTTTTTCCTCTCTTTTATTATGCTTTCATTCCTTAAGTTCTCCCATTTATTTATTCAAATTTGAGTTCTTCTTTGTTTGCCCAGTGTGTTATTTATATCCTTCATATCTTTTGCCATATTTTCCCTCAACTCATTGATCTGATTTTTGATGTGATTTTGCATATCTGTTTGAACTTCCTTAATTAACTGTCTCAACTTCTGTACTCATTTCGGATGTTCGTTTGTTCCTTTGACTGGGTTATATCTTCACTTTTGAAGAGTATTTGTAAGTCTGACTTATGAATTTTTGCTGGTTCTTGATTTAGTTTATTCTGGAGGTTGTTCTAACTCTTTTACCTAGTTTTCTTCTTGACTTTGTTCTCTGTCTATTCTTTGGTGTTCAATTCAACTTATTCTAGACCTCTAGCATAGCTTCTGTTTAATTGATCAGAATTTTTTGTTCTTGTTTTTCTAATTCTTGCTCTGCCTATATGGAACCTTTTTTTTTAAGAAGGGTCTCCCCAGATATGATTGGCCCCAAATAGATTTTCCCTGACCAGAAGGGTCCAGGTCTGTGGAGGAGGGTGTAATCAGTATCAAGTTTTCCTAAGAGTGAGACCCACCTGGTTGTCAGACTTTCTTATGAAGCCTCTTGATTCTGTGCTTTTCCTATCCTTCCCAGCAGGTGGCAGTTGTCACCCCATACCTTCACCAGCATAAAGTGACATGGTGCCTTTAATTCTCAGCAGACTCTCCCTGCTAGGGGCCTGTTTGAGACAGATGTTGAGGGAAAAGGTGGTCTTAGGTGGCTTCTGTTTTCTAGTCCCTGAATTCCCTGAAGGAGTTTGGCCACTTGATCTGGGCCTGATCCCCACCCCTTTTCTTGGGGAAGATATACCCTTTAGGGAATTATCTCCCTCACTTGACCCATTATTTCATCTCTCAGACTTATCTCAACTTTGTCCTTGTCCTGGTCCCACTGACTATTGAAAATGCTTGAGAGTTCCTCTAATGAACTACTTAGAATAGTTAAAAAAAAAAAAAAAAAAAAAAAAAAAAAAAAAAAAAAAAAAAAAGAAAGAAAGAAAGAAAAAGAAAAAAAGGCATCCTTTTTCGTAGCCAGTCCCCAACCCCCAAGTTTCATCAGTCAGGAGCCAGAGTTGGTATCCAATTCTTTGTTCCCCACCTTGCAGTACTTTTAGCTCAGTCGACTCCAAGATCCTCTTTGTTCTTTTTTATTTTATTTCATTTTATTTTTTGTCTGTCAGCCCTGCTTCCTCTCTGCCAGGATTAAAACCCAATTGGATATTTTAATCCCTATTCAGTACTGTGGGTTGGGAGCTTGATTAGAATATCTCCATGGAGATATGACTCACCCAATTGTGGATATTAACCTGTGATTAGAGGGAGATGTGACTCCACCCATTCCAGATGGGTCTTGATTAGTTTACTGGAATCCTTTAAAGGAGGAAACATTTTAGAGAAAACCAGGAGAACCACAGAGCCCATGCAGCCAGAGACCTTTGGAGATGAAAAAGAAATATGCCCCCAGGAGAGCTTCATGAAACAAAAAGCATGGAGAGAAAGCTAACAGAAGTCACCATGTTTGCCATATGCCTTTCCAGTTGAGAGAGAAACCCTGAACTTCATCTGTCTTTCTTGAATGAAGGTAACCTCTTGTTGGTACCTTAATTTGGACATTTTTATAGACATGCTTTAATTGGACATTTTCACAGCCTTAGAACTGTAAACTTGCAACTCATTAAATTCCTCCTTTTAAAACAAAAACAAAACAAACAAACAAAAAAACCCAATTGGAAATTTGCTGAGCTACGTTCCCTTGCTCCCAGTAGAGATTAAAGCTACACCCTTTAAGATTTTGTCTCCTTTACCTGACTAGTTACTTTTTCTCCAACATGCACCTTAATTTATGCCATTGCCTGGGGCAGTGCTGAAACCTGAGAATGCCCACAGTTTTATCTAATGGGCTCTTAGGAAGTAAACAAACAAACAAACAAGCAAAAAAATGGAGAGATAAAAATCCTTTTCAGAGCCAGACACCAGCTGCTTGTTTTGGCAATCAATAACTGGCATTAGCACCCTGCTTTATGTGCCCCCTTTTCAGTATTTTTAGCTTGTCTATCTCAAAAAGCCTCTTTTGGGCTTTTTTTTTTATCCTGTCAGCCCCACCTGCTCTCTGCTGGCATGAAGCCTCCAGGTTTCTTTTGTGCTTCCTCCAGGTTTCTTTGTACTCAGAGCTTGTATTCAGCAGTCCAGATTTGCTAGTTAATTCTGCAACTGGAGTTTCGTTGAACTACCTTCCTTTCTCCCAGTAGAGAGGGCATCTTTTCCCCTCAGGAAACGAACTCCAAGGCTGCTGTGCCAGCCTCCATGCTCGGGAGACACAAATTTATGTTTGGAATATCAGCCATTCCACCCTTTCCAAATTGATGTACAGTGTGTGTCCAGTCACTGGTGTTCCCCAAATAGTTGTTACAGACCGTGCGTGGCACTTTACTAGCTGCCCTGGTGGTCTAACTAAATTCCACATCTCATTTCACTGCCATCTTGCCCTGCCCCTCTCATTTATTCTTTATGTTTTGCCTATTTTTAAATTGGGTTGTTTTTTTTGTTGTTGTTGGGTTATAGGAGTTTATATATATATATATGCATATATGTATATTCTGGTTATTAAGCCCTTATCAGATTTATTATTTCAAAACATTTTCTCCCATATTATAGGTTATCTTTTGACTTTCTCGTTATGGTCCTTTGGACAAAAGCTTTTACTTTTGATGAGGTCCCATTTATCTATTTTTTTCTTTTGTTGCTTGTGTTTTGGTATAACCTAAGAAACCATTGCCTAACACAAGGTCTTGAAGATGTTTCTCTGTTTTATTCCAGGAGTTTTGTGGTTTAGGCTCTTATATTTAGGTTTTTGATCCATTTTGAATTAGTTTTTGTATATGATGTGGGGTAAGGGCCCACCTTCATTTCTTTGCCTATGGAGGTCCAGTTTTCCCAGCATTTGTTGACCCATTTTTTTTAATAAATTATATGGCATTCACTGAAATTACAATTTTTGAGACCCTTTCATAAGCAGAAAAAAAGATTTCACCATCATTTCTTCCTATACCATATGAAATGACATGAAAACATTTTTTCAATTAAGGTATTGATATAATTGGCCTTATCTGTTCTGTTAATTGTCTAAGAGCAACTCTGTTTTGAACCCATATTTTCCTGCTTTTCTTTGATTTTTCTACAGCAGTTATCCAGATTGTCCATCTCTTCAGTTATGTACCATGCCACCCTCTTCCCGTACAACAACTGTCAGCTTTTCCTAGACCTTGAAAATTGCTTAAATAGCTCCTGTCATTAAGAACTTTCTCTTCACAGAGCTGCCTGTATGCCCACTACACAGTGAATCCCAGCTGAAAAAAATAGGATTGAATCCTTCTTAAATCCTGGTGTTCCAAGTCCACTGAGAAGAAGGGATACATTTTCCCAATTTTCAAAAAGGCATCATGGGCAGTGCAATGGCGGCTCAGTGGCAGTGCTCGCCTGCCATGCCAGAGACCAGGATTGGATTCCTGGAGCCTACCCATGCCAAAAAAAGAAAACATAGGAATCATATAGCAGCCCTGTCCTCACCCTCTTTCCCTATCCTAGTACCATCACATCTCTCCATCTTTCACTATCAGAATTCTCCTAAATTTCATAATATCTTCTCTGTTGCTCATTCTCAGTAGCTCATTCCTGCTCTCTCCTCTCTCAAACACAACCTACCAGGAAATTATAATCCTATGTGACAGAAAAGAAACTTCTGGGGTTTAAAATCTTTCTGGAAAGCCCCCCCCCCCCTTTTAATCCCCACTTCGGTAACCGGAAATTCTCTTCTTTCCTCTCCTTTTTGACACATCTGTCTCCTTCCTTCCTTCTCAACTAAAGATTTTCCCTCAGGTTTTGTTTTTAGTCCTCTTTTCACTCTGCCCTTCTTATCTGAGCTAGTCATCTTTTCCCATGATTTCAACTCCACTCTAGCTGTGAAATGCCAACATTTCATTTCTAAGCTTGATTTTTCTCTGGAATTCTAGGTCCACTTATCCAACTGTAATCCCACCTGGGGTTTCCTTAGTACCTCATACTCTAAAACCAAAATGTTATTTTCTGTCTAGTTTCATCCCCTATCTTAAATAATAGCAGTAATGTTTTCTCAGTTGTTCAAGATTGACAGTCAAACTTCTTTTTTTTTTAACATGATTACAAAGGGCCTGGTGGTTCTTCTTCCCCATATTTTCAAATCCTATTCACAGACTTTCTATACCCTACTGCCACGTCAGTGGCCCCGTAAACTCACACATACTTTGTAGCTATAATTTCCTAATTATGTTAGAATCACTGATGATGTCCTACCACTTTGCCTTGTACATTTCAGTTAATCAAATCCTTTTTTTTAAAATATTTTTATTTAAGAAAATGAATGATACACTCAGAACCACCAAAAATGGATACATTAGTTAGTTATCCACTGCCATATGCAAATAAAGTAATGAAATAATCATTGTAAAATTGGTGTTTGCACAGTAAGTTTCATAAACCAATTAAAATTAAAACAACAAGGAAAAAATCTACAAATTCCAATATCAGAGTTTCTTAAATTCTAAATATTAAACACTAATTTAAATTTGATCAGCTGTTAAAACTGTGACTGCTCTCAAAATATCAAGTAGAAAGTTATTACAAATATCAACATTGCTATAGGACTGACCTATATTACTGAACATTTTCTAATTCCAGGAAGATATGAATATACAAATGTTTTTGCAATTAAAGTATGAAAATCTCAACCACCAAAAGTGGATATCTTAGCTTATCCATAGGCATATTTAAATAAAATATCTAAATAGTCATTGTAAAACACTGTATAGTATGTTTCATAAACCAATATTTTACAGTAAAAATTAAGAAAAATATAGGCAGCTGTAGTAATATTAGGTAAGATCGATTCCTGAAATCAAAAATTTGAAAATGTTTAGTAACGTCAAAGATCAGTGCTACTGATAAATCCATTTTTAAAAAGATGTATACATAATGCTAGTTCTTAATTAGGGTGGGTCAAAACTGAAAGCATAATATGGTTGCATTTTGGAGAATCTTGAAGATGAAGGGATACCTTAGATAATTCCTTATCAGCATCAATAGTTTCAGCCAGGATTTTGACAGGAGATGAATAATAGCCAATTCAAAGCTGAAATTTCTATCCAGTTCTCCTCACAGGTAGTCCACATTGCTGATTGAAAAAAGATCCATTGTTTTGATGACAAAGTTGCTTCCTTGTAAAATGAAAGGACGTCTCTGATATTTAAACCTAGTGGAGGGTCAGTCCACCTCTGTACAACATTGAGCCAAATGAGCAGTTTCAGAGAGATCAAGAGCATTTATCACAAAGCAATTCAGTGTCTGCACTAATTGTTGATGGAAACACCAGGACTCTGCAACATAAGGCACAAAAGAGCTGACCTGTCATAAAAGGTTTTGAGGATGAGAAGTATTAAAATCTTCCTTAACTACAGAAAATCCTTAATATGTCTCCTGTCAAATGTTTAATTTGGAAACTGACTATATTCCAGTGACTAACCAGGTAAATTACAAATTGTGGCCCTAAGTAACTAAATATGGCAATCAGTTGAACAGACTAGTTTAATATTATCCATCTGGATGTCAAAGTGTGCCTGCCAAAATTGATCATTTTGGTTTTAGGAAAATTAATATTTAACAGCTTTTTCTGACAGAAATTGGCCAATAGGTTGAATTGCTTGTCAAATACACTTCTGGCTCAAGATAGGAAGGCATGTCATCAACACATCAGAAGTGTTTGTCTTGCTGTGGCTGGGTCATCTAAAGACAACCAATTTGTTCAGTTATAAAATTAAAAGGAGGGCACTTGGAATCCAGCCCTGTTTTGTGCCATTTAAAATATACATTTCATCTGTCAAAAAGTAGGCCTTTCCTATTCATGTTAATTTCTGCCACAGTATCCAGCGGTAATGGCTCTGAGAGAGAATTATAAGCCTTGGATCTATGTTGAGATCATACACTTAGGGCTCCTTATGGATTCAGTGACCAATGATAAATCAATAAGGTCTATGAAAAGTCTTAAAATGTTCCTAACTGATTGAGAGGCTTGCCTTCATCTTGCCTTCAGAAATATGTGCTGCATACTGATTTCTCACCTGTCTCCAATTTTCTAAAATCCGTTTTTCCAATCTACCCTCACTTGTGATATACTCTCTTGGATTTTAGTTATTTCTGCATGTATCTTATAGCCACAGTTGTTTTTATTGGATTCAAACAAAGCTTTGAACAGTCATTCTATCAATGCAGGCCTTCTCTAAATGATAAACAAAAGCATGAATGAAGGGTGAGTGAATGAATAAATGGATTCATATTTCTTACTTTGGTTATAATCAAATAGAAAGTTTGTAACCAAACAATTTGGAGACACAGAAGGGAGAGACAAAAATCCAAAGAACTTGATGAATGTGACCTGTGCTTTTCACTTGCGAGATTTTGACTTTTTGTTACTGAATTTGCAAGGAGATCATTCCAGATCATCAAGGTATGGCTTACTGGAAATGGATGGGCTCCATCATCGGCCCTTGTCGTGGAGACACAGATCTTGTCACAGTGGGCAAGCCTCTTCCCTGTTCCGGGTGTAGTCCTCGAATGTTCTTTTCCTGAGGAAAATCTAAAGAATACCTAGATAGTCTGAACAGTGAATGTTGTGGTTTCCTGAATCTTCTCATTTCTGTTCTGGCTGCCATCTGTGAATGAGGGGGCTGTATTCAACCTCCAAAAGGCTCTCAGTTGATTGCTAACAGATTTGTATTAAGATGCCAGCTCTTATTCAGTACCTGACACCTCCAAGTCAGTGGTTTCTTCTACTTTTCACCACATGGCACACATGAGAAGTGATGACAGTACCGTCCTCTGGAGACAGTGGGGAAGGCTGCTGAGGGTGAGGACCCCCTACAGCTTGCTCCTCCCCCACCCTCAGCTGCACCATGGGTGCTGTGAGGTCCCAATCTCAGCACTCCACGGTCAGCACCCTCTAACTTGCTGCAGAAGTTTGGGGAGCTCTGGCCTACATACTAAAAAATCAGAATCTTAGAATAGAATGTGGTTATCAGTTCCCATTTCCCATGCCCAGAAACCTGATTTACTCTGAACATTGACGACCGTGTTTCCTTGCCCTGTTTGAAGATTTCTAGAGGTTGGAATCTTACAATCTCTGTTGGCAAACTGTCCTACTGTGGAAACACCATTCCTATAGGGCAGTCTTCATCCAACGTGCTCTCTGCAATCTCCAGTCAGCTCCTCATCTTTATCTTTCCATGAATGAAACCAGCATAGTAAAAAAAAAATTATCCTTCAAGGCCTTGAGTAAATTATTCATCAGTCTCTTTTCAGGTAAATGAGGCCAGTCCTCTCAATCCTTTTTCCCATGGCCAGTTTCCTATTTCTTCAAGCTTCATTTTTTCAGTTCTGTAAATTCACTGTGATTTCACCACACATTCTTAAAAATACAGAACTCAAAACTTAAATTATACCATGAGAATTTGGCCAATAATGAGAATGGGCTTGCCTACCTCTTGGTTCAGCTCTTACTGTGGTCCACTGTTATTCTCAGGCATTATTCCATTGTAAGTGTAGTCGATTGATACCATTTATACTTAGTCCTAAAAGAAAAAATAGCATGAAAAAGAGATTTAAATAAACTATCAGTGTTAATAGTGAGCATAGCTAACTGTTGAACTCAGTAGAGATTTACAAGTGTTATCTCACTGGATTCTCAAAGTATGACAGGTAACTATATTATTCCCATTTTATATAGGAGGAAACTTGGGTTCAGGGACATTTGGTGACTCATCCAAGGCCAGTCTTGATTCAAACAGATTCGTTCTCTAGCCACTGACCCTTTTACTGTCTCCAAGAACACTGATGGTTGGACTGATCTGCTCTGTATACGTATTCTTGCTCTTTCTGCTCTTACCCTGATGTAGATGTCATTTCACTTTAAACATTGACTTCTGTCCTCAGATTTATCAGTTAGCACCTCAAGAGAATCAAGTACAATTCCAAAAGAGTTCTTTCTTCTCAAAATATGCTTCCAAGCATATTTTTGCCTAATGCATTATGATCATGTTACTTTTAAGAAAAACCTTATTTATTAAATAAAAGTGATAGAACGCTTACCGTGTGTACAAATACTCCCCTTTGGTAGTTTATGTGTATGAACTCATATAAGCCCGTGAAGCAGGTGTTACATTAAAAATGAGGAAGGTGAGTGACAGGGAAGTTAGTATAACTTGTCCAGGGTTCCAGAAATAGTATGGGGTAGAACAAGGATCGGAACCCGTGCACCCGAAACCAAGCACTTAGCATTCTGCAGTCCTGTATTGCTTGCTGAGCAGTGAGTTGTTTATTGAATGTATGATGACCATTTCAACTGTTAACTCAATTTAAAACCATAAAGTATGTGTTTTCTGTAGTTAGATACGTACATACAGATACATGTTTGTAAAGTTTAAATGAAAACTAGCTCTTTTACCCAGAGATGGCTTTCCTCATAAAAACATAAGCCAAGGAACTGATGGCAAAACACACATATAAACCTCTGGTTTCAAAGCTTCCAGGGCAGTCATATAACAGAAAGCCATCAGTTTGGCACACCTAAGTTTTTTCATTGCATCCAAAATTTGGGATCTTGACTCTAACTCCAAGCAGCAGAGTCAAGGCAGGATGAGAATCTTCAAAATTATCCAGGACTTCCCACAGTACTTCCCCTCCTTTAGGGAAAACTGAGCAGCCTTGGAAGTATTTCACCCTTGAACCTGTGTAGGCATCAATTCTGCCTCAACTTTCATCATAGGAGAGGATATTATTCAACTATCACATATCTGTCATTTTTAATGGCAACCGTATAAATACATCACAATTATTTTACATTCTCAAGTGTTGGTCATTGCAGCTCATAAAAAGGCTTTTCAAATAAATTTAAGCAAGGAATTGTTTTATATGACACCCTCCACCTGGCTAATTTTAAATAATGCAATTTGGAAGATATTTGGGAGTTCTTTTACATCTCATTTCTCTATAAGAGGTATGGGACATTTTGGCTTTTATTAAAATCAACATGTATTTCAATTTGGGAAATGGAAAGAAGAAATGTTCTATTTTACAGCATTGATGTGTATAATTGCACCTAAAACAAGACCCTAACAACTAAATGTCAAGCAGGATTTTTAAAGAAATATAAATGCAGGTATTTCCTAGGCATGCTATAAAACTTACAGGCCACACTGCTAAAAATAAGGGTGGGTGGGTAAGTTTGATGTTTTCTGGATGTACACATCAGCCACAGTGGAGAGAAGAGCCCTAAGCATTGGAGTTACAGGGCTTCAGTCTGAGTTCCAGCTCTGTCACTTGCTGTGTGTATGTCTTTAGGTAAATTACTTATCCATTCAATCACAGAGCCCTAATTTTTGTAGTGGAGAGGCAAATAATTTGCAAGATTGCCTTTAGTATGGGAGAGCTAGTGTATTAATTAGCCCTGTTCTAAGGACTTCATAGGTGTATATATAAAAATGGGGTCCTTTACTATGAACAACTATGTTCTTTAAAATTTTGGTATGGAAAATTAAAAAGAAAAAGGAATAATGTGGCTTTATCAAAATGGCAAGGAAAATAAAGGCTTTGGCTCCCTTCTGGTGCTCAAAAAACTGGGTGCTGTGTTGTGAAATGCCTAATACCCGGTGACCAACAAATGGCAATCCAGTGTCCTCCACGCAATAAGCCTGGGCCAAACAAATGGTTTTATCACCCTGGTTCATTGTGAGATACTTTATTTGAAAACAAGAAACCCCACAACTTCAGTTCCTGGATGTTTTAATACTACAGACAAACTTATCCAGAATAAGATTATCTTGCATGGGTTATAGCTGTACAGAGTGCCCTAGATGGCAGTTATGGTCTATACTTCTTCCCAGATGTAGCGAACGGTGATAAATTATATCTTGACAAAGAAACCACTCTTATTCACAACAAGTTTGGAAACAATATTTCAGGAGTCTAACCCTTCTTTAATCACATGCTTTGATGGAAGAATGTTCTTATGCACATCAGCTCAGCTCAATTCCTTCCAGAAGGACTGACATCTTAAACTGCACTAAACAATGAATCACCTTGTCAAATAAAGTGCAAAATGGAAAACCTGTTACCAAACTCATCTGATATAATGACATTTACAACAACATGTTTGAGGTGATAAACCGACAATAATAATTATATTTCCTTTAGACTTTGATTGTACTTTGAAAGTTTGATGCAATCCTACTTTCTTCCTTCAACAAAATTTTACACCCCGACATTTAATTTCGGAAACTTCAAACCTTCTAAGAGCATGCAAAACACACTTGGCATTAAAAGAAGCATTCTCAGCTCTCTTTCAAAAGCCCAGAATAATGATGATGATGATGATGATGATGATGCAAACAATAGCTAAGTGTAGGAGACTTTTCCTGTAATTCAAGGTTGATGGAAGCATTTCACTTCAGAAATGACAAATAGAGCACTTTTTTCTCCTTTACAAGATTTGGCTGGTGGACTCTTGAGGGAAATAAAAGTAGGATCAAGGTCACACAAAACTCCAAAATCCAGCCTGGTGCATAGATCTTTTGCACGTAGTAGGCACTTAATAATCATTAAATGAATAACCATTTCTGAGAATTCCCTGTATATATTCTGAGCACTCAGAAGGCTGAGTCACTCCTCTCAGGGTGGAGTTTTAATTACCTTCACAGGATTTTCCCTGCTGTGAGTTTCTAAAGCTGAGTTTCTTGGGCTTATAAACATTCCTAACCCCCTTTGCTGCCCTGTAATCCTGCCTGAAGAACAGGCCCCTCCAGGCTTCTGGGCAAATGCCTCACTTCCCTCTGGGGTGGCCGGACCTTGGATCTCCCCCTGCATACTTAACTTGCACTGCCGCGGCTGTTGTGTTCACAAGCGTGTGGGTTCGTGCTCGCTAGCGGTCTCCAGCTATTTTTCTATCTGGCCCACAGTTGACTAGGGGACCAGGTTAAAAGTTTTGGCTAAAATAAAGTTTGAGATACTGTTTTGCAGGTACCAGTTATCCATCCTCCATCTGTCTCAGAACTCCTCAGAGAAGCAAGCCTTGGCTGTAATCTCTTCCCAGGATATTTGTGATTACAAAATCTACTTAGGACCCAACATTCCAGAGATTAAGAGTCAACATAAAAACTGAGTCACCTATAAAAATGGGGCTTTTATTTCAAGACATAACTGAGTATCCAATTGTTTCAGCTGCTCTACTGAACGTAAATATGGCATATTTTGTACTGTCTAAGAAGTCGTAATCTCAGATGAAGTGAAGGACAAGCTCTCCATACCTTTCCTTCACTATGGTTCCTCACAGCTTTAATCATCTCCTTGATAAAGATCATAAACTGGAATACTCCAGACTTAAATTATGAATATGTTTATTAAGTTTACTTGTCTAAAATATATCGTGTACATCTGCATTGACTATTAGATTATAAATACCTAATGATCTGTATCTTGGTCTTCTGTTACTAACATACTGCCTTCCAAAATAGTAGCACTCAAAAAATTGGTGTTACTAGTGAGATGAATATAAATATTTAAATCAAGAATGTCCTGAATTTTTTTTTTTTTTTTTGATACCGAAAGGGAGTTCAACAATGTCTTCTGAAAGGCAGGGAGATTTCAGAGCAGCTTGACGGGGATCAGTCTTGGCATGTAATAGTTACAAGTTTTTATTTGCTAAATGAATAAATGAGGAAAGACAGGAGATGTTTAATATGTGGAAAGTAAGAGGCAGTTTCACAAGGTAGAACCCAAGGTAAGATGTTCTTGTTGATAAATGAGCAAGTGGGGATTTAGGCCAAAGTAGAGGCAGCAGCAGTGACAGCTGCCATCATCCATTGCATGGCCGGCACTTTATAAGCTCTGTCTCTGTTACTCACCTTGCGAGGTGTGTATTATTAAACCCATTCCTCAGATGAAGATTAGTAACTTCAGCTTTAGTGAAGATCAAACGGCAATGAAGGGGCTAAGCCAGTATGTGAAGTCAGGCCCATCTCTTGCAAAGTCTGTTTTCTCCCCATTACCCTGCACTCTGCTTATCACCTGAAGTCCACAGAACCAGTGAGAGTGGGGCACTGAGAGGTAGGGCTAGATGTGAGCCCAAGGCATTTCATGCAAGGTAACAGGGATTTGAGGTGGTGAGGCCACTTAGAAGATGCTATGATATTGTTGATTGGAAAAGTGAAACTTTTCTACACATGTGTGCATATGGCTAGAGAATTTTAAAAAATTATTTCGACCCAAAGTGTAGTATAACCCTTGTCCATTCTTCAAAAACAATAAGAGATGATTGGGACCACATGCTGAAATGCTTGTCTTCAGTCTGCTCCTCACTTCTTTTCCTTTATCTCCTACAGTCAGTGCTTCAGCAAGTCCTTTTGATTCTATATGTGAAAAATTTTCTTAATCTTTTTTTTTCTTTTTCAAGACTCCTAACCACCGTAGTCTTTTGCCTGAACTGTAGTATTTACCCATCCATCCATTAAACAAACATTTACTAGATGCCCACTATATGCCAACTATTTTTCTGGGCACTGGGGACAAACTGTTGAGTAAGACAGACAGGGTCCCTAATCCATGGAGCAGCATTCCAAAGAAGAAATATATAAAATTTAAAAGTCAGTTATTGGTTATTATAGTAATGATAATAAAATAGGGTGCTGTTGTTGGAAACAGCAGTCATATATAGAGATGCATTAAATTTTGGTTTGGGCTGTCATATTCAGACAAATGATGCTATTTTTTGTACTTGTCCTTAGCCTTTCAAAGGCCAAATAGGTGAATGTCGGATCATTTTTGGCATTCCTCAGTTTGTTAGTAGTTAATGATTGGATGATCATGTAGATTTCCTTCATCACTAATCAGGGTAATACCTCATCAGTATTACAACATCAGTAATACAAACAAGCTTACCTTTAGGACTTACTGTTAATAGCTGAATATTCACTTGCAACTATATCTCAGCATTTCTAGACATAATTTGGGGTGAGAATCTACTTTGTGCTTTAAATTCTATTAGACAAAATGTAAGTATGTGTTTATTATAAGAATAAATGCTACAGTATATGATAATGAAAGCTGGTCATTTATTTATGTATAAATGCAAATGTTAAGAATTTTCAACCAGTCAAATAAGGAAAGAGGTTGACAATGAATAACTATATCAAAAGTGTGCATTGGGGCCATAGTGGCTCAGTGGCAGAGTTCTCTCCTGCCTTGCAAGAGACCTGGGTTCGGTTCCCGGTGCCTGCCCATGCAAAAAAAAGGTGTGCATTACCTAGATAACTTAAGGAAAACAATATTTTTTCTACACCAACAAATATTGATCATTCATAATATTTATAGTGTTGTATACTAGCCATATAATTTTTTAAATCCTTTAGGATGTGTTTTTAAGTTTTAGTTATAAATTCCATTTAGCCATAGTTTAAAAATATCCTCTTTTGAAATTGTTCTCAGCTTGTGAAAATGAATTAAAAGCAGAATGCCGATTTTAATACCATGACACTTCCAAAGGGAGAGAAACTTAAAATGAATGTTCGGCAACATCTATGCTAAACCATCTTTAATCCAATAATACTGTAGATTACAAAGAGCTTGAAGACAAGAAGAGAATGTCAGAGAAAAGTCAGAAAGCCAAAACTCATCTTGCTCCTCCAGTGAAGTGTAGGTCATAGCATTATTGCAGCTGCAGGAGCTGACAGTATTGAGAAATTCTTATTCCTACACTTTGATTTCAGACTTCCAAAATCTGATAAAATTAGAGTCGCAATTGAATTTATTTATTAAAATATTTGATTTTTTTTATTCCAGAAGTTCTCTTTATAATGGTTGTATCTCT
>PVIY010042993.1:0-20593 GCA_004026745.1 Myrmecophaga tridactyla | reverse complement strand
GAGAAGGGGCCTTTGACTCTGACCAAGAAATGTGAAAACTGACTGGGACTTTTTTTCTTGCCTAGTGCTAGGGTGGAACTTACACAGGGGTTTTATGAGTCTTGATATTTTATTTTTTTCCCACTGCCTGAAATTAAACTTCATTCACAGTCCAGAGAAGATAATTAAAGGAGACTCAGAGAGCAAGTCCTGCCCACGTGGTGGACACAGGGGGCCCTTCCAGATCACCTTGGAGAGGGGTCTCCACTGCTAACAGGCCGTGGCCATATCAGAGCAGCCTCTGTCCCCACAGCCCCCTGAACTTTGGCCATCAGGCATCCTCATATGTGCAGGGCAGTGGGATGTGAAGAAACCCAAAATGCCACAATCAAAAAAGGAAATCAGGTGGGGGGTTCTGAACCAGCAGAGACCATTTCTGGGGAAGGGAGAGGGCTGTGGGAAGGGAAGGGGGGAGGAGGGGCAGTTCCCGAATTCTAGCCTTAATGGAATTATCATTTCCAGAGACACAGTACCTGAAAGAGGCAAAGGCTCAAAGCTCATATGACACCAGAATCCCCTCAATAATTAAAATAAAATATTGTCAGTGGAAATAAGATCAGCTTCCAGCCACTAGTGCCATATTATGTGCCTGGCCCTGTGCTTCACATGCATTATCTCATTTAAGCCCCACAATTACCCAAAAGTACAAAATGCAGTAAAGAGTGTTTCTCTTCACTTTATAGATGAGGAAACTGAGGCCAAAAGAGCTGAAGTCATTTGCTGTGATTTCAACCCAGGTCAGCTTCCTTTTATGCATCCCAACAAATAAGCATCTAACTCCTGCTTGCACACTTCCAAGGATGGGGAGCTCACCACCTCTTGAGGTAACCCATTCTGTGTCTGGATAGATTGGTCGGTTTGAAAGTCCTTCCATCAAGCTGCATTGACTGTGGCACATGGTAGCCCTTTCTGTGTGTGACTACAACAGGGTTTTTCCTTCTCCACATTCAACAGTCCCATTACTTGAGTGTTACCCATCACACATCCTTCACAAGCTTGCTCCTCGGACCGGGCTTGAGTTTCCTGTCTCCTCTTCCATTCTGACAAAATTGAAAGCAGTCCTCCAGGAAGAGTTTATGGGGAGACAGTTGCTAAACACATAATTGCAGAAGTAATTGCAGTGGAATTAAACACAAGATAGTACCCAAAACTTGGGCCATTCCACACCTGAAGTGCCTCAGCCTGAAATTCACGTGCAGCCTTGACGTTCGGGTAGAATGTTCAAAGCCCCCTTTACGGAAGAGCAGGTGTTCACAGCCAGGGGAACTCGCCCCCAGAAATGAACAGCTGGACTCACTCTGTGTGGTGGGAACCCTGGAGCCAAATCACAGGAGTCAGTCACAGGCCTGTGCCAGGTTCCTCTGGTTTGTGCTAACAGGAGAGGCAGAGGGCCCTTTCCACAGGTAAGACTGGGAAGAGTTGAGTGTGTCTTCAGTCACCTGCTCTGAAAAGGGAGCCAAACCAGGGAGGGAGCGGAGCTGGCAGCCATGTTCCAGATGCCTATAGATTGCAGGAAACACAAATAATGTCCAGGAGGGCCTACTGGTGTGAGAGGCACCAGGCCAGTAGCAAAGTCATGGCCCCAGAGGTCAGACAGACCTCAGTGTGAACCCTGTCTCTTACAAGCTGTATGAGCCTGTGCCAGCCACTTAGCAGCGCTGAGCCTCAATTTCCTCACTTGACACATGGGGCTAGTAAGAACAGTCTCCCAGGGGTCTTTATTTGTAGAGTGAAATGAAATCTCCAACATGGTAGCCCTATTACTTGACTACAGTTTGTCCATTCCCACATAAATCAGTGGTCATGAAGACAGAGGATAGGTTAAGGTTTTAGTTGAGATGAATTTCTACTTTTTTTGTTCTCTTACCTTAACCTTACATCCTTAACTTTCTAGATGACCTGGCCCTTTATATAGATCGTTTTCATCTTCTGTCCCCACGGGAACGCTGGCTTGACCAGTAGCACACCCAAAGGCATCTTTTCCATGCTCCTACCCAAATTCTCTCCTGCGCCATTCCCAATGGCTCTGTCTCAGATCCTTCCCACTCTTCCCTGTCCCCACCTTTGAGGCTGGACTCTTTCCAATGGGGTCATTGGAGTCTTCTCCCCCATTTGGTCATGAACTCGCTGGTATGGGGAGCCATATCAGGGTCATCTCTATATACAGTACCTGGAACATGTTGGGTCCTCAGTGACCACGTGTGGTTGTGGGTCTTGGGACTGTCCCTCGCTGCTGGGCTGGAAGTCAGGAAGGGCAGGCAGGTTCTGCTCCTACACATCCCACCTGGCCCAATTCAGTCTCTTCCCAAGGATCAAATCCAGCAGGATGGGCAGGAGCCAGTGCACAGCAGGAGATGCCGGTGCTTCCTGAGCTCCCACTGTGGGGCAGGAACTGCACCTTTATCCACTCATTTCATCTCCACAATAAGCCTCTGGAATGGCAATTCACATTCCTGTTTTGTTAATAAAGAAACCGAGACTCAGAGAAGTAATTAGTCCATGGTTCATGTGGAATTTTCCTGAGTCAGGATTTAAATCTAGGTCTATCTGGTTCCTAAGCCATATGATTTGCTTTATACATTGTTGCTTCTTGTGTGGTCATGGAGAGAGCTCATTGTCACACAGTCATAATTAAGATATTACAGAGCCTTGCCCTGCCCCAATCAAGATGGCTGATCGGGGCCATCTTATTTAAACCAAGATGGCTGGTTTGAACAACCAGCAAGAACTGGCAGAAGCATCTTTCTCAAAGCTCCAGAAACAGTTAAAACCTGCAACAAGAGGGCTAGTGCTGGAAAAAAAAAAGAAGAAGATATTTAAAAGTGGTAGACTCTCATGACCCCTAGCTGGCCCCTTCCTCACCCTTCACCAATTGTACAGACCTGGCTTACACTCCTAGTGTTCCTGGTCCTAGCTCTGGAAGAAGCAGAGCCAACTTTGTACAAAACTGGTAGCTTGTATGTCTGGCCCAGTCTGTCTGGCAGTGTCTCGGATTGCCAGCTGTGGAACACACAGTGCAGTGCCCAGGACTATGAGGAAGAGACGTTTGTATCTATGTCAATGAGGGAATTCCTAGGGCCACATGTACATACCCAAGACAAGATGCATGAGCCAAAAGGACCAGGGAGGCCCCTATGTTTGGCCTGGAGCTAGCTTCTAAACTCATTGTACAGATAAGGCTGAAGGAGCACCCTCATACAGGTCTACCTGTGAAGACTAAAAAAGGTGTTTTATTTTTTTCCGCTTTTATTTTATTTTTTTATTAGCTCCTAGCATTCAAGGAAAGCTCTGTCATAATACTCACTGGATACAACTTTAAGGAATAGATACCTCAGAGTCTAAATTATGGAGATAACACATTAAAATACCAAAATGTCCAAGTAAAAGACTACAAAACATACAAAGAAACAATAAGTGACAGATTAGTTTTAGAAACCATCAATGAGGATCAGACCTGGGACATTCGAGACAAAGGCTTTTAGAAAATGGTATGCTCGAAAAGCTAAAGGAATCAAAAGGAAAAGAACTAAAGGAAATAAGGAAGATGATCGAAGGGAAAGGCTGTAACTGTTACCCTATTTCTATCCTACCATTTTGTCTTGAGAGCAGATAACTTGTTTTCTAATTTCACAAGTCCACAGAGGAAGAGAAATTTTGAGCTTCAACCAGACAGAAGATAGATGAGGCAGATGTTAAGATCTGGGGCTTTGGAGTTGATGAGACACAGAAAGAGTATAGCAGTACTGAGATGGAAATGATGAAAAATTCCACAATAACAAAAATTAGCAGTTACCTAGAGGGTTCAACAGCACACTAGGGCTGGCAGAAGAAAGAATCAGTGAACTAGAAGATAAAACAATTTCAATCATCTAATCTGAGGAGCAGAAAGAAGGAAGAATGAAGAAAAGTGAATAAAGCCTGAGGAACTTGTAAGACACCATCAATTGTATCAATATATACATTGTGGGACTCCCAAAAGGAGAAGAAGGCGACAGAGAGAATATTCAAAGGAATAATGACAAAAAACTTGCCAAATTTAACAAAAAACATGAGTGTACACATCCAAGATGCTCAACAAACTCCAGGTAGAATAAACCCACATAGACCCACACCAGGCCTTGTCGCAATTCAACTGTTAGATGTAAACAATAAAGAGAGAATTCTAAAGTCTCAAAAGCAGATATATCACATACAAGGGAGCTTCAATAAGGTTAAATGCCAATTTCTCATCAGAAATCATGGAGGGAAGAAGGCAATGGGAAGACATATTTAAAGTGCTAAAAACAAAAATTCCAACCAGCAAAGCTGTGTTTCAAATACTAGAGAGGGATTAGAACATTTCCAGACAAACGAAAGTTGAGAAATTTCATCACTAGATTAATCCTGCAAGACATGATAAAGGGAGGTCTGCAGATTGAAAGGAAAGGACAGTAGATAATTTACTGAAGCTACATGAAGCAATAAAGATCTCTGGTAAAGATACTGACATGGGTAAATATAAACACTAGCACTATTGTATTTTTGATTTGTAACTCCATCGTTTTACTCCCTACAGACTCTAAAAGACAAATTCAAAAATGTAATGACAAATCAATGGATTGGGACTTATGGTTTGGGACTTATAATTTATAAATATGTAATCTGTGAGATGATCTACATAAAGATGAGGGAACATAGTTTCTGTATGCTATTGAAATTATTAAGTTAGTATCAAAGTGAACAAGATTGTTGTAGATTTAGTATGTTGAATTTAAGCCCCAAGGTAGCTGCAAAGAAAATATCATAGAATGTGCAAATTCATAAGACAGAAAGTAAAGTACGGGATGCCAAGGATGGGCTAAAGGGAATGGGGATTTAATGCAAAATGAGTATATAGGGTTTCTGTTTGGGCTGAAGGTGAAGTTCTAATAATGGATGGTGGCGAGAGAACTGAAACTGATTAATCCTAATGAATGGTACGCTTGGCAGGACTAGGGATGTCAAGATTTATGAAATATATGTATTTTTCCACAGTTATAAAAACAAGAAAGATAAACTAAATAGACAATGACAATTAAATACAATACATGATCCTGGATAGGATTTAGGAATGGAAGAGAACCAAGTTAAAGGACATTTTTGAGATGTAAGAAAAAATTGGAATATAGGATATTACTGTTAAAATTCCTTGAACTTGATAACTGCACTTGTGATTACATAAGTGAGTACCCTTATTTCTAGAAAGTATACACAGAAGTATTATGTTTTCAAGGAGTACAATGTTCAGAAATGTTCAGAAAATAGGTAGATGGGTCGATAGTTGGGTACGTAGGTAGGAAGGTAAGCAGGTAGGTAGGTAGATGATAGAATAATACAGCAAGGAGGCAAAATGTTAAGATTGGTGGATCAGGGTATCTGGGTCAGGACAGGGTATGTTGGAGTTCTCTGTATGGGGTTTGCGTTATTTCTGCAGCTGTCCTGTAAGTTTGAACGTATTTCAAAACAAAAAGTTAAATAAATACATAAATAAGATGCAAAATGAGTCCTGGAGTGATGGACTCAGAGGGCTTTGCAGACTGACCATCCAGAGGGAGGCCATGTGGGACTGGAGCTGAGTCTCGGTTCTCCCACTCCCCAGCTGGATGATGTAGGGAAGCCACTTAACCTTTCTGGGACTCATCTGCAAGCCTGGGCCAAAATGCCTGTCAACCTGAGTTTTTTGAGCATCTCAGTAAAATAATGATGGGAAAGCACCCAGCATGGTGCTTGGTGCAGTAAGGATGGGCTGAAGCTGGACCCAGTCCATTGGGATGGGGATGGGGAGACCTGGGACCAGGATCCAGTGAATCCTATCCCAGGAAGGTCCTCCCTGGGCCACATGCTCTTTGGCAAATGTTTGCTCATGCAGGAGTCAGGTCTCCGTTCCCAGGGATGACCACAGTTCCCCCCAGCAGCTCCCCCAGCAGCTGCTCCCTCCCAGGATAATTCTCCACCCACCTCCCTCCCTCCCAGGGTGATTTCATCAGATGAACAATAGCTCAGCGCATTTGCAGAGAGCTCCTGGTGGCAGCCCGGCCCCTCTGGGGACTATTGCATGTTCCTAGTGATGACATCCGATAGTCTGCTGGCATCAATACTGTTCTCAGGTTAATATGTTCAACTTAATGAGGCATTTATTTTCAGTTAGAAAACTCCTGAAGAAGCATGTTTTCTCCCAAGGAGCTAAGCTGATGAATAAATTAATCCGAAGCTTGAACAAGCTGACTAAGAAAATGAATCTAACCAGCTCTTTTTTCTTCTTCAATTATGGGCTGAGCTTGAATTAATTTGCATTAAACTGCTCATTTCTTAGGGGAAGAAACAGGAAGATGATCCCCACTTGGCACTGTGATATGTCTTCCATTCACCTGTTTTTTTCCCTTTCTACCAGCTTCAGGGAAATACAAAAGCCAATACCAGCATAGGATGCGGGGAGAAAGTGATAGAAATTGAGCAACCAGAGAAGCTAGAGAAGGCAGGAAATGGGTCTCACATGGTGGTAGAGGCCACAGTAGACAGAGCAGGGAGTCCAGCTTTGTGAGTGTATTAATGAGGATTCTCTAGGGAGAAAGACCAATAGGATATATGTAAATAATTATCAGATAGTTATAGGAATTGGCTCATGTGACTGTGGGGATGGGTAGTCCAAAGTCTGTAGGGCTGGTCATAAGCTGGGAACTCCAATGAAGGTTTTCAATGAATTCCCCAGGAGAAGCTGACCAACTGAAGGAGATTTGGAAATTTTCCTTTCAGACTGTTGGATCATCACTTCTTTTAAGGCTTTCAATTGATTGGATGAGACTTCTCTCATTGTTGAAGACAATCCTCTTAGTTGATTGTGGATGTAATCAGCCATAAATGCAATTAACTTACTGATGATTTAAATCTACACAATATTCTCACAGTAACAATCAGGCCTGTGCTTGCTTGATCAAACCACTGGACACCATAACCTGGCCAAGTTAACACATGAACTTAACCATCACAGTGGGATTCAGTGCCGTAGCCCCCATGCTTGATACTTTGTAGGCACTTGATAGATATTTGTTGAATGAGTGAAACTGATGCTCCACAAATGGTGGTTCTTACTGCTATTCAAAGAATATCAAGGAAGAAGATGCCTGGTGTCCTAGACACATCTGGGGAATATGCCAGCATTTGATGACTCCTGGACTAAGAGGCAGGGATGACCCAAAGGCCAATTTTCCTTGTTATCTTCATCAGTGGCTACACCCCCCATCATGCTCCCTATGAGCACTGTCAGCTATGGGAGGTCCCAGCCAGTACGTACCTTCTTCCCCTTTCCCAGGATTGGGCTGCCAGATCATGCTAATTTAATGCCTACTCCCACCCCTAAATTAGAGAAGGGGGTGCTCAGCACCCTCTGTGCACCCATCCCACTTTTCCAGTGACCAAAATTCACTCTGAAGGAAAGGCAAGCCCAACAGGCAGACAGAGCTGTGGAATCAGAGAGACCAGTTGGGCAGCTTTGACAATAATCCAGGGAGGAGATGATGGTGGGAACATAAATAAACCTCCATGTTGTAGGGTTGTGGGGCAGGTCACAGATAATGAACTTTGTTCACAAGCACCTGGCACAGCACCCAGCACATAGTAGGCCCTCGGGAAATAGTAGCTGTTTCCGTTTGCTAATGCTGCTGGAATGCAATATACCAGAAATGAATTGGCTTTTACAAGGGAAATTTATTAAGTTGCACTTTACAATTCTAAGACCATAAAAATGTCCAAAATAAGGCATCAACAAGAGGCAATCTTCACTCAAGAAGGGCTAATCTCTTCTGGGATTTTTCTGTCACATCAGGAGGCACATGGCGATGTCTGCTGTCCCTCTCTCCTGGCTTCTGGTTTCAAATAGCTCTCTCAGTTCCTGTGGGCCTTCTGGAATCTCCTGGGGCAGTTTCCTTCTGCATTTTGAAATGTCCCTGTCTAGGTGTGTGCTCTATGTATTGGCTCTGAGCTCTTTCTCTCTCCATGAGCTCTTTTAAGGAGTCAGGTAAACTAATTAAGATCCCCCTTGATTGAGTGGGCTCACATCTCCATCTAATCGAAAGGACCCACCCACAAATGGGTAGATCACATCTCCATGGAAACAACTTACTCAAAAGGACCCACCCAAACAATAGGTCTGCCCCCACTAGATTAGATTAAGATTAAAATGACATGGCTTTTCTGGGGTACATAATAGTTTCATAATATAATATATATACAAAATAGTACATAATAGTAGCTATTGTTTTCAGTATAGGGATGGTGCTGAGCTGAGACATCTGAAATGGATCTCCCAGCTGCCTGGCCTCATGTCTCTGGGCCCACTTGCTGCATCTAGTCCAAGGAGATGAAAAAGACAAACCCCTGGATACAAACTTTGCTGATGACTTGATGCAGGAGGTAAGTCTCTTGCCAAGGAATGGAACAGAAAAAGGCTTGAGGGCCGGATTAGATAAGTGATAAAAGATGAACAGCTCATGTGTTCAACATGTGCCTGAATGGCACGTATCCAGAGGATTGTGAAAGGGAGAGTAACCTTTAGAGTGGTATTCATTTTACCCAGTTTGCAAGAAATAAAATTTAGGAGTCAAAGTGTGGATGTGGTGACTTGAGTTCCCCCAGATCAAACCCTTTCCTCCTGCACTATATTCTTTATTTGGGTTTTAACTGGATGTAATTACATCAATAGCATGCTAGGCTCCCATGGGTGATAGATCATGGCCATTTCTTCTGGATGAAACTGACAGCCATTTTGGGTCAGCAAATGTGATTTTTTAAGTGTATGTGTATGTGCTTGGTGGGAGGTGGTTTGACAAAGAAAATATAGCCTTGACAAATTAGCCTTCGGATTTTCAAAAGCAGCGGCTTCGTGATTGTTTGCTTTGTTCTTGGTGAATGAATCTGGCAGAGAATCCAGAGGCAAGGTCGGCCATCACCCCACGGAGTCAAGAGTAGGAGCCACATACCCCATGGGCTCCTAAGTGGGCTCAGGCTCTTCCACACCAGCTGGGTGATTTTGAATCTATTGCTCCTGCTCTCTGGACCTCAGTTTCCCCACTCTGTAAAATACAGCCGTTGGGGTCAGCTGGTGTCTAAGGATCAATCTGAGTGAAACATTGTACTAAGACAAAGAAAAGGAAGATGAATGACAGGTTGTGTAGAAAGAAATAGAAGGATAAACATGGTGAGCTAGTAATTGCTTAATTTTGAGAATTAACAAAACTGAGCAAAAAGGAACAAAATGCCACCCTGGCTCCCCTCAGTACAAATGGAATATTGGAGCTGAGAGCCAATTTTGGGTGTCACTTTGCATCTCCCAGTTCAGTGATGTTCTGTTGGTAGCTTGAAATCGGCTGCAGTGGAGTATTCACACCAGCAAAGAACCAGTGTTTTGCATTGTTTTTTTTTCACCCTACCTAGAGAACAGGTTTACAGCACACCACTAGTAATAAATATTGCTTATATAAACAAAGTGTCCGTTTTTTAACTCCTTCACCTCCAAAGTCTTGTTCAATCCCGCCCACCCTACATCCTGGATGTTGGGTGAGTATTATTATCCCCATTTCATGAATGTGGTACCTGAGATGAGACTCAGAGAATGGCGGGACCTATATGAGGTTGCTGGGCTGGTGAGTCATGGGTAGAAATGACCCCAGGATCGCATGTTCTCTCGCTCCTCCAGACTGCCTGGGCTCCACTCTCTCAAAGGAGGCCTGAGGCAGGTGCTGCAACTTTCTAAGCCCCTCCAACAAGTTGAGAGGGTGGTAATGAGATTCGCACGGCTGTGGCCCCTCCCTCCGGGCCCCCAGACACACAAGCTCCACCCACTTCCAGTGAGACACCAAGAGGAGAACTTATGGTTATAGGTGGGGAGTCCCATGCTGTGCGCTGATCCCACAAGCCCCGCCCCTTCCGGGGAGGGCCGAATGAGAAGATAGACAGGAGGTGTCAATGGAACCAGGCTATCCCCTTTATGAGTGGCAAAACTGGGCCTCAGGAAGGGGGTTCCAGGGGAGACAGGGTGCTCAGGGCCCACACCTGGAAATCGCTGTGCATGCCCTGCTCTCCAGACCTATGAGCAGGGACCCCAAGAGAGGGGCCCTTGAGAGCACCTGCCTGTAGAATGGACCCTGGTTCTCTGCCGAGCCAGAGGAGAGGGGATATATGGCCTCAGGGTCCACTTTTGTGTGTGTCTCTCCGGGCCCTGCCACCATCCATAGAAGCCCATGTTCGATTTATCCCACCCTCCCATACCCAAGGTCATCTACCCCGTAAGTGCTCAGTAAGACCTGGAGCAGTTCAGCAAAGCAGTGAAGTTCAACTTGGCCTCTTTAGAAGCATCAAGCAAATAACATTTCAAAATGAAACATGTCATGGAATGATTGATTGGATGGTTGTCAAGACGACCAAGTTACTTTCCCTTCAGACTTCACCGTTTCTTGTTTACACCCTGTGCAGGGCAGGGAGGTGCTGTGAGAGATGGAAACAGCAGGAAAAGTGGATTCCACCGACCACAGCCCCCAGAGAGGGCCGCAAAGAAGGTCCACCCCAGGTCTTCCACTCCCGCTTCTCCATCAGCCTCTGCATTTCCACCTGTCAAACAGCTCCTCCCGGGTGTTCTGTCGGCACCTCTGGTGCGACACATTTAAAATTGAACTCTGCATCTCTGAGTCCAATCTGCCTCTCCCCTGAGTTCTATTTGCCAAGATTGATGCTGCAACCCCCACAGACACCAGGCTTGGGACATCAGGGTCATTAGAAAATTCAGTTTCATTTTATAGATTACTTTCTAAGTGCTATGTACCATTTCTAATCTTTCCAATTTGCCTTCGATGTATGTACTAAAATCCCCATTTCATAGCTGTAACAGGTGCTGGCAGAGCCCATAACTTCTTGTTTTTCCACTTCTGTCCAAGCCAGACTTCCAACCACTGGCCCCTGCATATCTTTTTTTTTTGCCTAGGGACTTTCTCTGGTCACTAAACCGCACACTGATACCCTCTGATTTTAAGTGCCCAGGAATTAGCCCTACCTGGCAGAAAAGCCTTCAACCAATTACTAATAATATGTATATATACCGCAGCTCTTGCAACTTAGTGTGGCCACTGTGAGACATATGTTCATATATGTTCTGTATCGGCTGCTGGCGTTTCCCTCCAGGATCACTCTCTAGTCACCCACAGAGGAAATGAATTGATAATACACTCTTCATTGGATGCTTTCCCCTCCCTATCTCACTTCCTCACCCCACAACCCTGATGTTTTAGTTTGGTAAGGCTGCCAGAATGCATTACCTCAGAGATGGACTGGCTTTTATATAGGGGATTTATTTAGTAACAAATTTACAGTTCTTTGGAGGAAAGGTAGCTGGCTTTCCTCTGGCTTTCTCTGTCACATGGGAAGGTACACAGGGACATCTACTGGTCTCCTGGCTTCTGGGTTCAAATGGTTTTCCCTGGGTGGTTCCTTTCTACATCTCCAAGCATCTAGATCTGAGCTGCTCTCAGCACTGAGTTGAGCTGTGCTGGGCTTCTGAGCCCTGCTGAGCTCTCTTCTGGCCTCTCTTTAAAGCCTCCAGCTAATTAAATTAAACATCACTCATGGCAGGAAGCACTGCCCATAGCCAAGGGCAGATGTAATCGACCATAGATGAATTTCACATGCTGATGATTTAAGTCCGCAGCAACAGAACCGGGCACCGTCACCTGGCCAAGTTGACACCTGGACCTAACTACTACATCATGTTTCCTTTGCCTCCAAGATAACTGTGGTCATTGACTCCTTGTCTCAAGGGCTGCCTCCAGGGAGCCCAAAACTAAGACATTAGCTGAGAAAATCTGGGCACAGAGGACTTGAGGAACCATCCAAAGTCACACAGCTGGAGGCTGAAGAATTGGGATTTGAACCCATCTGCACTTGACTCTCAAATCAGGGCCTTTCTGCTGCATGACATCTCCCCTCACGATATATCAGCTGCTGACTTCTGATGTCTCACTGCATAAAGTTTCCTCTATCTCTTCCATTCAGTTCCAAATGCCCATCTTTGAATCTTAGGCCCATCAGCTCAGGCCCTGTCTCTGACACTAGTTGTGAATTTTGTGAGGGCAGGACCACCCTCTACTTTGTCTCTGTCCCAGCATGCAACAGAGGGCCTGATCCAGGGAGGGAAAGGCAGCCAAGCAGGCCCAGACCAGGCATGACTCAAAGTGGCCTAAGGATGTGTCCCCAGGACAGACAGACCAGAGCTGCAATGAGCCAAGCAGGACCAGGAGTCGGGGGAGAGGGATGGGGAGAATCCTACTTTGAAGCCTTAAGAAGAGTCAAAAACTGGGGGATGGGAGGGGTTGAGGGCAGTAGGGAACAGTAGACCAAGGGTAAAGTGAGGTCATGGGTGGAAAACTGCCAGTGTCTTCTAAAGCTGAAATTCTGCAAAAATTTTAAGCCAGCAGTTTCACTCCTAGGTATACACCCTCAAGAAATGCATGTATTTGTTCACCATAAAACATGTACAAGAATTTCATAACATTAAAATTCTTAATGGCTCTGTCTTAGTCTATTATCGCTGTGGTAACAAATAATAACAAACTTAGTGGCATGAAACAAGGCACATTTATTCTTTTACAGTTCTAGAGATCAGAAGTCCAAAATCAAGGTGGTAGGAGGACTGTGTTCTGTCTGGAAACTTCAGGGAAGAATCCATGTTCTTTTAAAAGCAATTTTACTGAGATATAGTCACACACCATATCATCCATCCAAAGTTTGCAATTAATGGTTCATAGTATCATCATACAGTTGTGCATTCATCATAATTAATTTTAGAACACTTTCCTCACTCCAAAAAAAGAAATAAAAAGAAGAAAAACCCCAAGCATCCCATACCCTTCCCCCACAGCAGTATTATTTTTTAACAGTTTTACTCACACGCCATGCAATCCATCCTGAGTGTACAACCAATGGCTCTTGGTATAATCACATAGTTATGCATTCACCACTGCAATTAACATTCTGATTTCTTCCAAAGAATGAGAACATTCTCATTTCTTCTGAAGAAAAAGATCCCATAGCTCTTATATTCCCCTATTATTGGCACTCAGCTTTGGTATGGTGCCTTTGTTACAATTAATGCAAGGATATTACAGTGTTACTGTTAGCTACAGACCTTACTTTATATTAATTGCATTTTCCCTATATACCACCCTATTATTAACACCTTGTAATAGTGACATATATTTGTTCTAGTTCATATAAGAACTTTCATATAAGAGGCCTGAGGGGGGCAACACTTTTCCTGATTAATGAAGCAGAAGACCTGCAGTCTGCTTCTGGGGCAAACTCTCCCTTTCCACATGCCTGGGTGGATCCACTCTCCTGGCAAAACATTTCCTGGCTCCAGAGTTTAGCTTCCATGGCTCTGCTTTTAAAGTCATTTTTACTTTAATTAGTCCCTTTTAGTCCAAACTGGCAGTGGTTCCATTCATACAGATCTCACACACAAAAAAATTGTTGAATTGGCATGCAGCATAGAAGGGTCAAAAACATCAGACAATACGTCTTTCCACAAATCCTTTCTGGATAACTCCTTTCCAATCCTGGCTTTTTCTGAAATGGCTAACAGGTTCCATGTTTGGTTAAATCCTTACATGGAGCAATATTCTCTAGAGTCTCATTTTACAAATGCTCAGAATTTTCCAAACTATCAATTTTCCAGTTTCTTTTACCCAAGAGTTCAGTTCTCAGCATATCCCTATCCTATTTTACTATAAAATCCCTATATTACTGTAAGCTATGAGAAGAAGCCAGGCTGCATTTTCCACATTTAGTTTGGAAATTTCCTCCACTAGATAGCCAAGCTCATTGCCTTCAAACGCTACTTTCCATCAAACACCAGGACTCAATTTTGCCAAATTCTCTGCCACATTAAAACACGGATCACCCTTCTTCCAGCTTGCAATGACACATTCATCATTTGTTTAAGTCCTCATCAGAAGTATCTTTTGAGTCCATATTTATACCAAGAATCTCTTCAAAGCAATCCAGGCCTTTTCTATCAAGCATGTCAGAATTTTTCCAGAACCTTCCCTTTATCCATTTATAAAGCCGTTCCAGCATTTTTGGTATTTGCAAAGCACAGCACCCCACTTCCCTGGTACCAAAATCTGTTTCAGTTTGTTAATGCTGTTGGAATGCAATATACCAGAAATGGATTGGTTTTTATAAAGGAGATTTATTGTTACCAGCTCCAATTCTAAGGCCATAAAAATGTCCAAATTAAGGAATCAATAAGAGGATACCTTCACTCAAGAAAGGACAATCACATCTGGAGTTTCTCTGTCACATGGGAAGGCCTATGGTAACCTCTGCTGTCCTTCTCTCCTAGCTTCTGGTTTCAAACACCTCTCAGCTTCTGGCATCTCCTGGGGCATTTCCTTCTGCATCTCCAAATGTCTGTGCCTGCTTTTTTAAGGGACTCCAGCAAGCTGGTTAAGACCCACCCTAAATGGGTGAGGTAACACCTCCATGGAAATAACCTAATCAAGAGATCCCACCCAATGATAGGTCAGCCCCCACAAGATTGGATTAGAACATGGCTTTTCTGGGGTAATAACAATTTCAAACCAGCACAACTCCATTAACATTCAACGTTGTTACTTTAATGGCAGTACTTTCTTCAACCACTTTTTTCCTTTGGATTTTTTTTTGGGGGGGGAGGGGTGCAGGGGTGCATGACCCAGGAATCGAATCCAGGTCGCCCGCATGAAAGGTGAGCATTCTACCACTGAACCGCCCATGCACCCCTTCCTTTGGATTTTACATACCTTATTTTTGTTTACTTTTTACCTTTTTCGTTATCCTTACCGGTAATCTTCATTTCTACCCTCTCCTCCAAACTTGTCCCTTTCCTGTCTTTTTCCTACCAGCCTGTAATATTCCCTTTAGTATTTCTTGTACTGCAGGTCTCTTGTTCACAAATTGTCTCAGTGTCTATTAATCTGTAAATATTTTAAACTGTCCCTCATTTTTGGAGAACAGTTTTGCTGGATATAGAATTCTTTGTGGGCAGTTTTTCTCTTCAGTATCCTAAATATATCATACCACTGCCTTCTTTCCTCTATGTTTCTTCTGAGAAATCCACACTTAGTCTTACTGAGCTTCCTCTGTAAGTGGTAGATCACTTTTCTCTTACTGCTTCCAGAATTCTCTCTTTTTCTTTGGCATTTGACAATCTGATTAGTAAGTGTCTTGGAGCAGTTCCATTTGTATGTATTCTGTTTCAGGTACATTGTGCTTCTTAGACCTATAATTTGATGTCTTTTGGAGTTGGGAAATTTTCAGCAATTATTTCCTCAATTATTATTTCTGCTCTTTTACTTTCTCTTCTCTTTCTCGGATATCCATAACATGCTTATTCATTTATTTCTTTTTCTTGTTTAATTCCTTAAAGCTCAGCTCAATTCTTCCATTCTTTTCCCTATCTGTTATTTTGTGGATATAATTTCAGATGGCTTGTCCTTTGGCTCACTAATTCTTTCTTCTAACTCCTCCAATCTCCATTGTATTTTTCATCTCTTCTATTGTGTCTTTCATTCCTATAAGTACAGAATGACAGCATCTTTTACAAGTTTCCAGGTTCTTCTCTATGCTCACTCAATGTCTTCTATATACCTTCATCTCTTGCCACATTTTCCTTCAACTCATCCAACTTATTTAGAAAGTTTGTTTGACCATCCTTAATCAGTTGTTTCAACTCCTGCATCTTGTCTGAAGTTTTAGTTTATTCCTTTGCTGGGCCATATCTTTGTGCTTCCTAGGGTGACTCTTGATTTTTGCTGGTGTATAGGCATCTGATTTTTTAAGTAGTTGATCCTGGAGGTCATTTTCTCCCTCTTGCCTGGGGTTTTCTTCTTGATTGGCTTTGTGCCCTAACTGTTCTCTGATATTGGGTTCAACTTATTCTAGACCTCTGACATAGCTTCTGTTTAGCTGATCAGAATTTTTCAGCTCCTTTACTTTTCAGATTCTTTCCCTACATATATGGAATGATTTTTCAGGTTGCCCTTTTTTTGTGCAGTTGTTTTGTCCCCAGGAAAGAGTCTTCTCTTCCCTCTTCCTCCTCAGGGAATGCTGATCTGCTTGTTTGTTTGTTTGTTTGCCTCTAAGTGTTTTTAATGCCCCTTTAATTTAGCTTTAGCAACTTTTACCATAGGGCTGATTCTGGGAGGAGGATCCCCCAAAGAGAGGGCCTACCACAGTCAGGTTTTCCCAGACAAAACAAGTCCAGAACTCACGAAAGGGGTGTGGTTTAGTACCAAGGTTTCCTGGGGATGAGACCAGCATGGTGCAAGTGTTTCCTGTGAAGCCTCCGATTCTGTGCTTTTCCTGTGCTGCCCAGCAGATGGTGCTGGTCAGCCTGCTGATCCCCACAGGTCTAGAGTGTTACTGTGCCTTTAATTCTCAGCCAACCTTACCCTGCCCCCTGCTTGGTTGAAGCAGAGTATTCCCTGGGGGTAGGGGTGGGAAGCTATTTGAAACTGTTGCTGTTTGACCAGCCCCTGGGATATGAATTCTCTAAACAACAACTGCCACCTGTGCTGAGCCTTGCTGACCCCTTTTCTTAGGCAGGAGCCACTCTTCAGTCCCCTTTTCCCTGGAGGCTGGAAAAGTTACAGTGACTCTCAAGCAGCCCACTTCTGACCCTGCCTTGCATTTTTTAAAATATTTTTTATTGTGAAAAATAACATATATACAAAGAAGCAGTTAACTTCAAAGTACATTGTAAGAAGATTTCAGAGTTTGGTATAGGTTACAGTTGCAAAAGTTTAAGTTTTTCTTCTAACTACTCCAGGACCTTGGAGACTAAAAGAAATATTAATATAATGATTCAGTAGTCATGTTCATTTGTTAAATCCTATCTTCTCTGTTATAATTCCTCCTTCTTCTTTGATCCTTCTCCCAGTCTTTAGGGATACTTAAGCTATGCCAATTCTAAATTTTTCAAGTTGGAAAGGGGTTCAATAATATGGGGTAGGGGCATGAAAGTAGTTGATATTCTTGGAAAGGCTGGCTCCTCTGGGTTTTAGGACTTATCTGGCCTAGGAACCCACCTGGAGGTTATAGATTTCTGGAAAGTAATCTTAATGCATGAAACTTTTGTAGAATCTCAGAGAATGCCCTAAGTGTTCTTTAGGATTGGCAGGAATAGTTTTGGTTGGGGGTTGGCAAACCATGGTAAATAGCAATATCTAACTGAAGCTTGTGTTAAATAGCCTCTTGACTCTATTTGAACTCTCTTGGCTACTGATACCTTATTTTGTTACATTTCTTTCCCCCCTTTTGGTCAAGAAGGTTTTGTTGATTCCATTATGCCAAGGCCAAGCTCATCCCTGGGATTCATGTCCCTCATTGCAAGGGAGACTTTCACCCCTGGATACCATGTCCCATGTAGGGAGTAGGGTAATGATTTTATTTGCTCAGTCCTGCATTTTTACACGGAGCCTGGGCTCCATTTTTTGTGTGTTGAAAGTGTTACTGATATCCCAGCCCTTGGGATCTAAATTCTCTAATGACAGCTGCCACTTGCACTGGGTCCTGTCCCCCTTTTCTTAGGAAAGATTCACCTTTAGTTACTTTGTCTTTCTGTCAATTCTACTTCCATACCTGCCTGGGGTGAGGGTGAAAATGGAGACTGCTGGCTGCTTTCTTTACGGGCTCCTTTAAAAAAAAAAAAGAAAGGTAACTGTTCTCAGAGCTGGACTCTGGTACCCTGAGTTCACCAGTCATGAACCAGTGTTGGTACCCAGCTCCATGTGTCCCTTTTCTTGGGGCACAGCCCTTTTCCAGCAAGCTGAGCTCAGATTCTCCAGAAGCCTCTGTTTTTGTTTTGTTTTGTTTTGTTTTCAAGAACCCTGCGTTTTCCCTGCTGGGAGCTGGTACTAAAACTGAAGCGCCAATATTTTTCTGGATTGTTCTGTAAATTTATGTCTACTCAGAGCTGATATTCCATAGTCCAAACTCATTAATCAAATCTGCAATTGGCACCTGGCTGAGTCCCCTACCTTGCTCCTAGGAGAAAGGGCTTCTGTTTCTTACCAGGAAGTGACCCTGAGCCAGCCTGCCCTGCCAGTGGAGGGAGGCACCAGCCTCCACAATGTGGAAGGATCTACTCACAGCTGTGACTTATCAATCTCACATTTTCACTCTTCCTGGCTGGTGTATGTGCAACTGGTTTCTGAAGTCCACCAAACAGTTGTTTCAGAGAGTTTCTAGCTAGTTAGTTTCTCTGAAGAACAGACTAAACCCTACAACTCTCTATGCCACCATCTAAAGTAGCCAGAAGAATCCATTTATTAGCTTTTTCCAGGTTCTAGAAGCTGCTTGCATTTCTTGGCTAATGACTCCTTGATTCATCTTCAAAGTGCATCATTCCAACCTCTAGGACTGTAATCATAACTTCTTTTACTGACTGATTCTCCTGCTTCTCTTTCATAAGGATGCTGATGATCTCATAGGACTCACTCAGATAATCCAGAATAATCTATCCCATCTCAATATCTTAATTTAATAACATCTGCAAAGTCCCTTTTGCAATGGAAGATGACATATTCATATGTTCTAGGTTTAGGATGTGGACATTTGGGGGGGTAATTTAGCTTACCACAGTCTTCCCTCTGGTCCCCAAAGAGTCATATCTGTCTCATATAAAAATATACACTCCCCCATCCCAACTCCAGTCTCAACCCATTTCATCATCAATTCAAGTCCAAAATCTCATCTAAGTCTTATCAGCTCAATAGCCCCAAATCTTATCATCTAACTCATCTATCTTCTATTTGGTTGAAGCTCTGGGTATAATCCATCCTGGGGTAAAATTTCTCTTCATCTGTGGAACTATAAAATTGGAAAACAAGTTACTGCTCCCGAGATTCAATGGAGGGATAGAAATAGGATAACAGTTACAGACTATCCCTTCAAAAATGGATGAAAAAAAGAAAAATGGTCTCAGCAGTCCCAAACAATTCAATTGTGCAAGCTCCATTAGGCTTCACAGCCTGAAAATAAGCCTCTATGGATTGCAGCTCTGCCTTCTGAGCCCATGGCTCGACCCTCAGAGTCATCGTTGCTTTTCCATGATTGGCATTTGTTCACAGTTGAATAGTTGTATCAGCCTCTTTTCTGATTGTAGAATTTTGGAACTCCACCCAGACTTCTGTACTTTGGTTCTCTCTGTGTCCCTTTCAGTCCAAGCTGGCGGTGATTTTGCCAGCATAGCACTGTCAAAAACTGTGCAGGTTTCCCATGAATTTCATGGGTATTTACTCCATTAAAAAGGTTACTCTGCCACAGATCTTTTCTGGATAATCCCATCTCTATTTTTAGCTTCTACTGAAATGGTTGAGGGGATTCCTGCATCAGCTGCCTGATCTTTTCAAAGAACTTGTTGTGTGATTGTCTCCTTTGACCTTTAGAACCTTCCTAGACACTAATAAAGGTTTTCTAGCCATATCCTTGACAATATGGATATGCATATTTAGGATAAGTCTTTTAAAGCAAAAGGTGCTTTTGATAGTGGCTAGGTGTTTTTCTATCATGTTCCTCAAGATTCTTCAAGCCTCCACACCTCACCCACTTCCAAAGCCACTTCCACATTTAGGTATTTGCTGGAGCTGCATCCCATTCCTGGAGCCAAAATCTGTGTTAGTTTCCTATCACTGCTCTAGCAAATTACCACAAACTCAGTGGCTTAAAACAACGCAAATGTATTTCTTACAGTTCTGAAGGTCAGAAATCTGAACTCAGTTTCACTGGGGTAAAATCAGGATACCAGCAGGTTGGTACTTCTGGGAAAATAGTGGAATAGGATAGACTGAGTTCACCCCTGCTCCAAGGAACAGCTAGAGAAGGGACAGAAGAGTGACCAGGACAGTGGTTCCAAGGTGAGCATGACCTGAGAGGGTCTTCTAAAGCACATAGGGAGGTCCTGGTTGAAAAAGCTGAGGAACTGAGACCCAGAGAACCAGAGGACATGTAGCTAATACAAACAACCTAATCTGCCCCTTTCCAAATGGAGGCCAAGGAGACTGGGATGAGGAAGTAAGCCAAGCCCAGCTCCTTGAATGTGCCACACCTACACAAGCTGTGCCCACCCCACAGCCCGCGAATCTCCCTGCACCGCACCCACGCACCCAAACCCCTCCCATCACAGCCCAAGTACCTGCATTTCCCGGCCCCCAGGACCCATGCATCCTCACCCTGCCCCACGCATGGGCACACCCTTGCCCTGTCCCCACATGGGACCCACCCCTGCCTCTCACCCGAACTGTCCAGCTCACCTGCGCAGTTGTTCCCCACACCTCCAACCCCACGCATGCACACACCCCTACTCTGCACCCCCCCCCAGTCCAGTGCTTGTGCACACCCACATCCCACCTGCACTGGCACTCATGCACCAGCGCCCCACCACCTCAACCCCTGCAGTCCGCCACCCCTCACCCAGTGCACGCAACACACACCTGCCACGGCCCTGCCCCCT
>PVIY010042992.1:0-20599 GCA_004026745.1 Myrmecophaga tridactyla | reverse complement strand
GCAGGGGCCTTTCACTCTAGGACGTGTGTTATGGCCCTGGCAGCCTTCACTTCTGGTCTCCCCTCCTACTGGCTGACTATTTTGGGGGTCTCATTATTCTGGCATCCTTTTGTTCATCTCCATTGTACTCAGCCTTTTACAGTTTACAATGGCTTCACCCATGCTGGGTCTGAGGCCAACATGCCAGTACTTCTCCCCACCTAAGGCTTTGAGAAGAGAATCCTTGGAATAGTTTGGCCCTGCTGGGGTTTCCTGGCAGCAGGTATCTTGATCCAGGCACTTGGCAGCCCCTACTTTCCCATCAGCTCCTTAGGCAATGGACATACTTGAACACTATGGAAAAGCCCATCAGTTTCAGACAGGTGGGGAAGGGGCTCTTGTCCCCCCCAAGGGGTACTCATAGAAAGTACTTTGGAGGCTTCTGAGAGATGAAGGGGAGGTTCAAGTGGCTCTCATCCTGTCACGGAGCCTTTGGTTGATTTCTTGTTCTGCCAGGATAGCCATGTGTCAGCCCCTGCTTAACTTGTCCATGCTGCTCACCTGCCATTAAAAGAACTCCAACATAAAGAAGTTCTGTCTCTCCAAATGAGTGCTGCAAATGCTTGAAAGACATATGAGTTCACAGGGGGTCTGCTGACAAGTTATAGCAGAGGTTTCCCAAGGTCCCCAGTGCCAAGGAGTTCCAAAACATAAAGCCCATATCAAAGTAGAAAGAAGAGGTTGCTCAGCTTACAACTGCTCAAGGGAAGGGGAAAATTAAGCTTGTCTGAGAGAAAAAAATAACAAGTCAGGTGAAAGGAGTTAATTCCCTGAAAGCTATACCTTCCCCAACAGAAAGGTGGGGCCCAGATCAAGTGGAATCCCTCCCTCAAGGAATTCAGGCCCCAGTTCCTGGAAAACTGAAGCAATTAATGCCAATCTACAACCTCACCTTTGTCTCAACCATGACCCCCGCAGAAAGAATCTGCTGAAGATAAAGGCACCTCATCACTTTACCCTAGTGGGATGCCTCAGGCAGCCAAGCACCACATACTGGCCAGGATAAGAAAAACACAGAGTTGAAAAACTCCATAGGATAATCTGTCAACCTGCTGGCTCTCACCCTCAGGAAAAACTGATGCAGGCGACTCTTTTCTCCTGACAGGAGGACAGTCCAGTCTGGAAAAATGGGACTGGGGTCTATAGTATCTGAGTAGACAATCCTCCAGAAAAAAGGCCCCAAATACGCTGTGCAAGAAATGGAAAAACAAGAACTAAGTAATTCTGATCAGGTCAACAGAACCTGTGATAGAGGTTTACAATAAGCTGAATTGAATGTCAAAGAACAGATAGAGAACTAAGCCATCCAGCCAGAAAATCCACAGGAAAAGAGTGAAAACAATCTCCATGAGAAACCAATTAAGGAAATCAACAGCCTAGATGCCAGCAAAACATAACAGGTCATACTAAGAAAACTGAAGATATGGCCCAGTCAAAGGAACATACCAACAACTGAAATATGATACAAGAGTGGAAACAACGAATTCAGGATATTCAAACAGCCATGAAAAATCTCATCAAAAATCAAATCAATAACTTGAGGGAGGATCTAAAGAAAGCATTGGTCAAAAGAAGGAAAAAAGTCAAGAGTTTGAAAAAAATCACAGAACTTACATGAATGAAAGTCACAATGGAAGAGATGAAAAGTAAAAAAAGACGGGAACCTAGAACAATAGATTTGAAGAGGCATAAGAAACGATTAGCAAACCACAGGACTGGACATCTGTAATTTGACACACAAAAGGAAATACAGGAATAGAATGGAGAAATAGGAGCTGCGTCTCAGGGAATGGAATGACAAAATGAAGCACATAAGCATACATGTTGTGGGCGTCCCAGAAGCAGAAAAGAAGGCAAAAGGAAAAAAAAGATTAATGGAGGAAATTATCACGGAAAATTTCCCATCTCTTATGAAAAACACAAACTTATAGATCCAAGAAGTCCAGCATACCCCAAACACAATAGATTCAGACATACTCCAAGACACTTAGGAATCAGATTGTCAGAAGTCAAAGAGAATGAGAGAATTTTGGAAGCAGCAACTGAAAAACAATCCATCACATACAAGGAAAGCCCAAAAAGAAACCGTGTGAATTTATCAGCACAAATCAGGGAGGCAAGAAGGCAGTGGTATGATATACTTAAGATCCTAAAAGAGAAAAATGGCCAACCAAGAATTCTATATCCAGAAAAATTATCCTTCAGAAATCAGGGGGAATTAAAACATTTCCAGATAATCACTTAGTGAATTTCTGACCAAGGGACCAGCTTTCCAAGAAATATTAAAGGGAGCACTACAGGCAGATAGGAAAAGGCAGGAGTGAGGGGTCTTCAGAAGAGTGTAAAAATGAAGATTCTCAGTAAGGCTTAAAAGAGAAAAAAACTTTGATATGACATCTAAAATACAAAAGGCAAAATGGTAGAAGAAAGTATTGCTTTTACAGTAATAACACAAAATGGTAATGGATTAAACTCCCCAATCAAAAGACACAGAATGGCAGAATGCATTAAGAAAACAGGATCCCCCCCCCCCCACACACTAAAAAATTTTAAAGTATCTATATGCTGTCTACACGAGACTCATTTTAGACCCAAGGACAAAAATAGATTGAAAGTGAATGGGTGGGAAAAGATAATTCATGAAAACAACAATCAGAAAAGAACAGAAAAGTAGCCGTACTAATATCTGACAATTTAGATTTCAGATGAAAAGCAGTTAAAGAGACAAAGAAGGACACCATGTATTGGTAAAAGGAAAAACTCAACAAAAAGACATAACAATCATACATATTTATGCATCGAGCCTCAGTGCTCCAAAATACAAGAGGCAAACACTGAAAACACTGAAGGGAGAAATAGACACCTCTATCATAATAGTTGGAGACTTCAAATCCCCACTCTCATCAATGGTGAGAACATCTAGATGGAGGACCAACAAAGAAACAGAGATTTTAAATAATACAATAAATGAACTAGATTTAACAGGCATTTACACAAGATTCATGCTACAACAGCAGGATATACCTTTTTCTAAAGTACTCATGGATCATTCTCAAGAACAGACCACATGCCATGTCACAAAGCGAGTCTGAATAAATTTCAAAAGATTGAAATCATAGAAAACACTGTCATGGATCAAAAAGGAATTAATTTGGAAATCAATAAGATGCAGAGGGCCAGAAAATTGAAAAATATATGAAAGAAAAACAAACGTACTCCTAAAAAAATCCCTGGGTCAGAGAAGAAATTACAAGAGAAAGCAGTAGATATCATGAGGTAAGTGAAGATGAAAACACAACATATCAAAACTTATGGGATGCAGTAAAAGAAGTGCTAAGGTGAAAAGTGATTGTCTTAAAAGCCTATGTTAAAACAGAAGAGAAAAAAATCAAGAATTAAGCATTCATTTGAAAGGACTAGAGAAAGAACTGCAAACTAACCCCTAAAGCAAACAGAGATAAGAAATAATGAAGATTACAGCAGAAATAAGTGAAATGGAGAACATGAAAACAATCAACAAAATCTACAAATCAGAAGATGGCCATTTGAGAAAATCAATAAAATTGATGGACCCTTAGCAAGGTTGACAAAAAGAAAAAGAGAAAATGCAAATAAATAAAATCAGAAAAGGAAGAGGAGACATAGCCAGTGACCCTACACAAATAAAGGAGGTAATGAAAGGATACTATGAGCAAATATATGCTAATCAACTAGACAACGTAGATGAAATGGACAATTACCTAGAAAGGCATGAACAATCAACATTGACTCAAAAAGACAGAGATGACCTCAACAAACCAATCACAAGAAAAGAGATTGAATCTGTCAGCAAGAAGCTCCCAAAAAAGAAAAGTTCAGCACCAGCTGGCTTCACATGTGAATTCTACCAAGCATTCAAGAAAGAATTAGGACCAATCCTGCTCAAACTCTTCAAAACTTTTGAGAGGGGAGAAGACTACCTAACTCATTCTATAAAGCCAACGTCACTCTCATACCAAAGCCAGAAAAAGATACACAACAAGAACATGACAGACCAATCTCTCTAATGCAGATGGGATGCAAATCCTCAACAAAATTGTTGCCAGAAAAAACTACCAAAGAATAGAGCAGAAATTAGTTAAATGGAGAATGCAAAAGCGTAGAATCAAAAAAACAAAATTTGAATCCTTTTCCAGATCAATAAAAGAAAAAACTCTTAACTGACAGAGACCATAAGAGAAAAGACATAAATACAATCAGAAAAAAGTGGGGTGTGATTACCACAGAATCTGGAGAAATAAAAAAGATCATCAAAGATTACTATGAGCAACTGTATGCCGACAAACTAGATGACTTCAATAAAATGGACAACTTCCTAGAAACATACTAAAACCATACATTGATTAGAGAAGAAATGGAAGACCCCAACCAACCCTCACAAGTAAGGAGACTCAATCAGTCATCAAAAACTTCCTGTGCCAGAATGAATCAATTATGGAACCCAGAAAAGCCATATTTTAATCCTGGGCCAATCTTTTGGAGGCAGCCTGTTCTTTTAGTCCTATTTAATACATTCAATAGTGTAGGCCAGAAACTTTGGATTAGATTCTCACTACAGACATGTGACACACCCAATTGTAGGTGTGACTTTGGGATTACACAGAGACGTGAGTCCACCCATTTTAGGTGGATCTTGATTAGCTTACAGGAGTTCTTGAAAAGAGGGAACATTTTGGAGAGAACTTAGATCTGACAGAGCAGAGCTGACATAGATGCCAACACTTGGAGAATAGAGACATGGATGTTTGGAGATGCTTGGAGCCCAGCAGACACCATGAGAAGTTAAGCAAGCCAGAACCTGGACAGAACCAAGGGAAGCCAAAAGATAAAAGCCAGCCCTGGAGAAGAAAATGAGGAACTCCCACAGGAACAGAGCTGAAAGCAAAAGAGCCCAGGACTAAGGGGCCAGCAGATGCCAGCCACGTGGCTAGCCAGCTGACAGAGGTGTTCCTGACCCATCAGCCTTCCTTGAATTAACATATCGCTCCCTGGATCTGTTAGTTGGGACATTTTCATAGACTGAGAACTGTAAACTGGAACTTTGTAAATTCCCCATTTTAAAAGCCGTTTCTCTTCTTGTATATTGCATTCCCGCACTTGCAAAGTAAAACAACTCTCAACAAAGAAAAAGTCAGATGGCTTCACAGGCAAACTTTATCAAGTATTCCAATAAGAATTAATACCACTCCTGCCTGCACCCTTCCAAAAAATGGAGCATGAGGGAACAGTACCTAAACTCATTCTATGTAGCCAATATCACACTAATAACAAAGCCTCAAAAAGATACTGTATGAAGAGAAAACTAAAGACCAATCTCTCTAATGAATAGAGATGTAAATATACTTAACCAAATCATTGCAAATCAAATCCAACTGCATACTAAGAGAATTATTCATCATCACCATTAGCTTTTATTCCAGGTATGCAAGGATACTTCAACACAAGAAAATCAGTTAATATAACTCATCACATTAACAAAGCAAAAGGGGAAAACTACATGATTATCTCATTTGATGTAGGAAAGGCAAATCACAAAATTCACCACCCTATCTTGATAAATACACTTTGAAAAGTAAGAATTGAAAGAAACATCCTCTAAATAACAGGACTTATACGAAAAATAAACTGCTTGCATCTTACTAAATGGTAAGGGACTGAAAACTTTCCCTCTAAGATTGGGAACAAAGGATACACATGGTCACAATTGTTATTCAACATTGGGCTAGAAGTTCTAGCAAGAATGATTTTTGCAAGAAACAGAAATAAAAGTCACTCAAATTAGGAGAAAGAAGTAAAACTTTCCATATTTGATGAAGACATGATGGCATATTTTGTCAAAACCAAAAAAAAAAAAAAAAAAATCCCACAGCCATGCTACTTAAGCAGATCAATGATTTCAGCAATGTGGCAGGATACAAGATCAACATGCAAAAATCTGTGCTGTCTCTAGTCAATAGTAATGAGCTATATGAGGGGGAAATCTAAAAAAAATTCCTGTCAGAATACCATACAAAAAAAATCAAATATCTAGGAATAAACTTAATGAAGAATGTAAAGGACCTGTACATAGAACACTGCAAAATAGTGATAAAGGGTATCCAAGAATACTTAAATAGATAGACAATCCATGGTTATGGATTGGAAGGCTAATTGTCCATCAGATATCAATGCAATACCAAACAAAATGCCAACAGCCTACTAGACAGAAATGGAAAAACTAATTGTCAAATTAATTTGGGTGGGAAATGGGCCTCAAATAGGCAAAAATATATTGAAACAGAAGAATGACGTGGGAGGCCAAATCCTTCCTGACTATCATAAAGCCAAAGTGGTCTACGCATTTTGAGAGTTCCAAAAAAGTGGATATATCAATCAATAGCATCAAATTGAGAATTCAGAAACAGACCCTTAGATCTATGGTCAATCGTGGTTTTTTTTTTTTTTTGCCTTTTGTGCATGGGCGGGCACCGCGAAACATACCCGGGTCTCTGGCATGGTAGGCGGGAACTTTGTGTGCTGAGCCACCATAGCGCACCCAGTCAATTGGTTTTTGATAAAGCCTCAAAGTCCATTGAGCAAGGACAGAACAGTTTCTTCAGTAAATGGTGTTGGGAGAACTAGATACCCATATACAAACAAATGAAAGAGGACTCCAAACTCACAATCAATGAAAAATTAACTAAACATGGAACTAAGGCCTAACTATAAGAACCAGTATCATAAAGCTCCTGGAAGAAAATGTGGAGTAATATTCACAAGATCTAATGATAGGACGTAGTTTTGTACACCTTACATCCAAAGCACAAGCAAAAGAAAAAATAAATAAATTGGACTTCCTCAAAATTTGAAAACTTCTGTGCTTCAAAGGACCTTGCCAAAAGGGTGAAAAGGCAGCTGATTCAAGAAGAGAAAATACTTGGAAACTGCATGTCTAATGACAGTTTGATATCAAGACTATCTAAGGAAATCCTACAACACAATAATACAAAGACAGACAACCCAATTAAAAAATAGACAAAAGACATGAAGACATGAATATAGGTGGCTGAAGGCAGCACTGACTGAGAAGTCCACTGGTGAATGATGGTGCATATTTAGGAATTGTGGTTTGAAATGCTATATATACCCTAGAAAAGCCATGTTTTAATCCTAATTCCATTTTGTAAAGGCAGCTGTTTCTTCTAATCCCTATTCAGTATTGTATGTTTGAAACTGTTAGTAGATCATCTCCCTAGAGATGTGATTTAATCAAGAGTAGTTGTTAAGCTGGGTTAGGTAGAGGTGAGTTCCTACCATTTTTGGGTAGGTCTTGATAGTTTCTGAAGTCCTATGCAAGAGGAAATCTTTTGGAGAATGAAAGAGATTTGGAGAGAGCAGAGAATGCTGCAGCACCACAAAGCAGAAAGTCTACATCCAGCGACCTTTGGAAATGAAGAAGAAAAATGCCTCCTGGGGAGCTTCATAGAACAGAAAGCCAGGAGAGACAGCTAGCAGATGACACTGTTGCTCACCATGTGCCCTTCCAGCTGACAGAGATACTGTGACCATGTTCACTATGTGCCTTCTCACTTGAAAGAGAAACCCTGAACTTCATTGGCTTTCTTGAACCAAGGTATCTTTCCCTGGATACCTTTGATTGGACATTTCTTTTGACTTGTTCTAATTGGGACATTTTCACAGCCTTAGAACTGTAAACTAACTAGTTATTAAATTCCCCTTTTTAAAAGCCATTCCATTTTGGGAGTATTGCATTCTGGGAGCTAGCAAACTAGGACAAGAATGAATGTTGTGCTGCTACAAAAAGGAGCAAAGGCATGAGGCATGCAATGATGTGAGTGAATGTGTGGGACATATGGTGGGGCAGAAGAAGCCAGAAACAGACGAACAATTATGGTATGGTCTCCTTTAGAAAATCCTTCTTAGAAAACAGTGGCCAAGATTGTGAGCTTTTATGACAGATGTGTTTGGTCCAGAGTGATAATTATTATTTCTGGATTTCGAGAGGCTATATATCTATGTATAACCTGATATTTGGAGATGGAAATGAGGCTGATCAGGTTGGAGCTAAAGTAACTCAGGACACAGGGATAAGGAAGACATTGTCTATACTTTAGAACCACACATACTCTTGGAGACCAAAGGAAGAAAGTTTTATTTGTTCTGAAACTTAAATTTCTTTAGAGCACATAATCTACTTCAACCTATCTGTATAGCTCTTTAAACACAGGGAGCCTGGAAGAAGAAAGAGGTCCTTTAATCCCATGTGACTTAATGCAATGCTGGATACATCCTAGAGTTCCTTAAGCAGATAATCAAGAAGGGTTGGCAGGGTCCCTTGGATGATGGGAGAAAAAATAGGGAACTGTTAAAACTTTACCATCAGGAAATCCCCTGATGCTGTGTCCAAATTTGGGGACACCCAAATCAATAGGCCATGCCCTTGATCTTGAAGCTTACTCTTGTGAAGTTTATGTAGGTAGTGGAGAAGCTTAGCCTACCTATAGGCATGTCTGAGAGTTACTTCTGGAGGACCACTTTTGTTGCTCAGATGTGGCCTCACTGTCTCTAAGCCAAAATCTGCAAGTAAAATTACTGCCCTTCCCCCTACGTTGGACATGACATCCAGCGGTGAAAGTCTTGCTGGCAGCATGGGAGCTGGCTCCCAAGGCTGAGTCTGGCCCTGGCACCATGGGATCAACTATTCCATCCTGACCAAAAAGGGGGAAAAGAAGTGTAACTAATAAAGTATCAGTGGCTGACAGTCAAATAGAGTCAAGAGCCTACTCTGGAGGTTGCTCTTATGCAAGCTTCAGTTAGAAATTGCTTCCTATCCTAATCTGCCAAACCCCAAGCAGGATCATTCCAGACAATCCTAAAGAACACTTAGGGCAATATAGAAGATTCCACAAAGGTTCCATGCACTAGAGTCACTTTCCAGAAACCTACAACCTCCAGATGGGTCCCTGGACCAGATAAATCCTGAAACCTAGAGGGCCCAGCCTCCACAGGATATCAGCTAGTTCCATCACTCTAACCTATATTTTTGACAGACCCTTCCAACATGAAAAATTTAGAATGGCCATAGCCCAAACAACCCAAAAGAGAAGGACAGAAACATCAAAGGTGATTGTGGAGTTATACAGAAATGATAGGATTTAACAAATGAATATGGTTACTGAATTATTCAATCGATGACGCTTTTAGTCTCCAGTATCTTAAAACAGCTAGAAGTGAAAACCTAAAATTCTGGAATTGAAACCATGTCAAATTCTGAAATATGTTCGACAATCAATTCTGGTGAAGTGCTTTCAAATTTATTACTTTTCTGTATATATGTTATTATCAATAAGAAAAAGAAAAGAAAAGTCATTTGTGTTGATGAATAAATCTTCCTTCTAGCCTCCAATGTTCTGGAGCAGCTAGAAGGAAAAATCTGAGAGGATTGTAGGGTAGCCCATGACAAACTCGGGGATCAGTTCTGTAATGGCTTTTGGAAGAGTACATTAAAAACTATTCCTTCTGATTTATTTGCTTTCTGTATATGTTAAATTATACAATAAAAATGGAAAAAAATCGGTGGGTGCTCTTCCCTAAAAATGTGCATTGCCACCTACATGAGTTTGTCTACAATTTGAGGGGCCTAGAGAAAACAAAGGGCAAGGACCCCAATGGGGGGGGGGGACAAGGGTGAAAGGATGTTCCTCATTATCATATTTATCCACATAGACTCTCATTTTATGCAGTTTCCTGCCCAAAGCCCATCACTATTGAGACCATTTATTGGCACACATTCAGAGACCTAGGCTGGCAGTGGCAGTCCTGGCCTCCAGGAGGGAGCTAGAAAAGAGCCTCCATTGAATTTTCCCCATCTATGCAGTTGGACCAACTCTGCCCTTATACAGCAAAGTCTTACATACTTCTCTGTCTCTCCCTCCTGGCTGCCTCCAACTGAACCCCATGAGTACAGGGATGGGTTGGGTTGCTGTTGATGCCTCGACGCTAGCACACAGTAGGAACTTCTTAAATATCTGACCCATGAGGGGACTGAGTCTGTCCTCCTCCCTCACCTGTCCAGGGCCTTTATGGACCCTCAAATTTTACTTTATGCCCTGAGATATTGCCTCCTGCTTGTGCCGTGTGTGGGTCTTTTATTCCCATAGTCAGTGTCCTCCCAAAGGGGGAGGGTGCAGCAGACCCCAAGCAGTCAGAAACTGGGCTAGGAGTGTAGATTTTGAAGAACATGCCTGGTAGGTAGCTCACCAAATCCCCTAATCTGGGTCTGAAGCTGGGGTAGAGGGGAATGCAGAGCTCAGATGAGGCCATGGTGGGGACTCGTTCTCTATTGGGTTGGCTCTGAGCCCCCAGGGTCTCCTCTACATCCAGTGACCCAGCACCCCTGACAAAGCTGTCTTTTTCTCCAACCCTCCAGCAGGGGAATGCTCTCTAGCCCTGTACTCCATTGAGCTTGATAGGTGTGTGGGACCCAGGGCTATGCCCAGCCCCTCACTGCCACATTGCCCACACTCCCTGAGCTGATCTGGGGAAAGAGGTGGCCCTCTCTCCTCACCCATTATCCATGGCATTTTGGCATGCTCCTGCATGCACCATGCAGGTCACAATGAGAGAGGATAGGTCCCCATCTACAGGAGACCATGACAGAGTCGCATCTCATTTATTGGGTGAACCACCCACTCAAAATGTCCAGTGTTACTATCGGATTCACTGACTACAATGGAAACCAAAGATGGAGAAGATCCATCTACTAGGTGGCTTGAATAAGGGCTTAGGGAATAAGCCATTGGTACATTGTAGAGATTTCATATATGTTTGATGTCTGAGCCCTGAGCTGAGTCTTCTTAGCTATGTGTGTGGTTTTGGGGCACCCTGCCCACCCCCAGCAATCCAGTCACTGCCTATACCCAGGAAGGAGCACCCTAGTGGAATCTGAAACCTGCTTTATAAGTGGGAAAAGAGGTTTCCCAAAGGTCATGAGCTCAATGACGGGTGAGGCAGAGCTTCTGCATGGGGGAGAGGAAAATGTTGCACATGGAACACACCCACCCCCCTGCCCACTCCTTAGCCAGATACCACTGATGCATCTCCCATGGCTTCTCCCACATACTCATGGAATCACTTCCTATCACTCCACTTTTCAGAGGAGCGAACTGAAACTAGAAGCTGCAGTGAGTTTCCCCATACACAAGCTAGTGGTGGCAATACCAATACTTTTCCCTCATTTTGCCAAAGCCAGTTGTAATTGGGTGTCTGAAACTTGTAATGGAAAGAATCCTGACTTATTCTGGGGCTAAAAAAAAAACGACATAAAGAAGTTGCTGTGTGAATCAAAGGAGAAGACAATGTAAGTGAAAATGTTTTTGTAAACTTATATGGCTGAATGATGGTGAGTTATTAGCAAGATGTTAAAGCAGGAACACACATTCCATGTGAATGATGAGTCAGTCCAGTTCTCTCTGATAGGCTCAGAAAAATGGACTTTTAAGGACCCTTGCATGAGAGCTGAAGAGTCATTTAGAAATGTGAATTCTTGCCCCCTTAATTTGTAGTTTGTTGCATGCAGATTTTTAAAGGTTGAAGTGCCCTTGCATTGGGGCACAACTGTTTCTTATGTGACTTTATTGCAAGGTTGGCTATTTTCCAAAAAGCCATAGGCCACAGAGAAAAGATCTTGGGCCTGAGCCTTAGAGTCTCCAGCTGCAGAAACTTGGGCAGCTCCTTGCCTTGCATTTAGTCTCAGATTCTGTACCTGTCACCTGAAGGGGGCTGGACTGGACCATCTCTTGGTGAGCTCCTGGTTCAGATCCACTATGGTCCTGTAATTCCCAGACTCTACCCAGGGACAAGGAGTGTCACTCACTTTTGGAGTCTGCAGCACCTACTCATTTCTGGGTCCTCTGAGGCAGCTAAACTGCAGTCCATACTAGAAAGACTCTATCTGGAGTCTGACAGATACTGGAGATGGACTGACCCACTCTCCATTTCAACTTCCTGTCCCTTGCCTGCCCATTCTGAAAACTAAAATTTCCAGCCTCCTTGTAGCCAAGTGAGGTCATGTGATACAGGCAGGTGAAAGAAATAAGTCTGGTGCTGCCTCTTCACTTTCCTCTTTGTTCCTGCCTGTGATGTGGGCACAAGGTGCTAAGCACAAGGATGCAACTCATTCTGAGGATGACTTAGCAGAAAGATTGAAAGAACCTGAGCTCCTGACGGCATTACGAAGCGGCTGCACCAGGCCTTCGTTGCTTACCTTTAGGCTTCTTGTTTCGGAAAAAGAATGCCCCTTCTCCCTCCATTTTTTTGTTAAGCCTCTGTGTTTGGGGCTTTTTCTTGTATGCAGCCAAATGCATTCCTGATACCCTAGACTAGTGCTTGCCTGTGCCTATTCTCTCTTAAAACTCTTTCCAGGTGTCTTGTAGAAGAGGGATTTGCCAAAGGCCAATTCAGGGAAGTTATGTTGCCAGAAATCAAACCTTCTGGGTCCCCATTCCAGACCTCTTTTCATAACAACCCTCTGCTCAGCAAATGAAGGCCCTTGAAGGCTAGACAGTGGGCATATGAAGGGTTCTGAAGAGAATTAGGAGGAAAATTCACATACCAAAGAGGGGGAGGAGGGGACGGACATTTTAAGCCCTAGTGACTGCCTGAGTAACTATGGTTTTCCCCAGCTCCTCAGCCACAGGCAGCTGAGCTCCCAATCTCAGGAGCTCAGCAGATTATGCTGAAGGTGGGGTAGGCCAGGAAGGAAGCCAGTGGTGTGATCTCCTGGCCGTCCTGTGCTGATTAGATGGCGCCAGCTGCCTAATGGAAAGCTTTGTAGGGCAGGAGACCCTGCAGTGGAAACTTCCTAGATGGGTTTGGAGACTGTCCACTTGCCAATGTCCTGCCTGTTTATCTGCCTTCTTGGTCCACTCCTGCCAGGATTTTGGTGTTTGTTTTAAAGATTCAGGATTTGGAAGTCACATGAGTCAGGGATGGGATGTAGCAGGGAGTTTAAGCTTTTAGATGTTGAAATGAAACAGATTGGGGTTCAAATCTCAGCTCTACCACCTACTAGCCTGTGGCTTTTTTAGAAAGCAGTCAGTTTTCCTGTTTACAGAGATGGGGACAAGAAGAAAACATGTTTTGTGTGGCTGTACCTATAAGGTATAAAGAAGATGAATGCACCAAAAGCCTTTAGCATAATGCCTGCCGCATAGTAAGTGCCCCAGAAGTGGTTATTATTATTATTATTATTATTATTATCAGCAGCAGCACAACTACTACTTTCTGTATGATTAGGGAAATCTTTGAGCCTCAGTTTCCTCTTTTGCATAGTGGGAATGATGATACCTTCCTCTTGGAGCTATTGTAAGTATTTCACTGGAAAAGAGAAGTAAAAATATTTTGTGACTCAGTTTTTAGCTTCTCAGCTGAACCAAATTGTATAAATTGGGCCCCCAGCTCCTCACAGCTGGCACCATCCAACAGTGCGTTTGTGTTCCCTCTTAATTCCAAACACCGGCTGGGCTGGGGCTTAGGTATGTGGCCCCTGGCATTACAGAGCAAAGGGGTTGGGCCTCAAAACCTACCCTCTACTAGTTATGCAACTTTGGGCGAGTTACTTCAGCTCTCTGGGCCTCAGTTTCTTTCTCTGTAAATAGGAGGTAACAATACTGACTTCACAGGGTTGTGATAGTGCATGTAAAACAGTGCTCTGTCCAGCACATAGTCGTGTTTGAGAAATATTAGCAATTGTAAATATTACCTCCAATGCCCAACACCAGCCTGGCACTGGGTAGGTAAAGAGGAGGGAAGCAGAACTTTGCATGAAACCTTGCTGCTTGGGTACAGGGTGGGAAGGAGGGCAGGTAAAGAAAACATTGAACTTCTGCTAGATGCTGGGCATGCTTCCATAGACCATCTTGTATCATTCTCACAATAACTCTTGCAAGAATTTACTGATGGAGAAACTAAGAAGTTTTCTTAGTAAATTGGGAAACTAAGGTCCAAGGAGAGCAGCTGGCTGCCCAAGTTCACACTAAGACTTGGTAAGGGGACAGAGATCTGAAGAGATGTTGGGTTGATTCCAGAGTTTTCCTGTCAGGCACTGAAGCTGCCTGAAAGGTGGGGCTGGGTGGGGCTGCACCCATGAGTGATTCAGGTGAGAGTCAGTTGTGGATTTCCAAAGAATGGGTGGGGCTCAGCAGGGGTGAGATGGGTCCACAGGCATTAAAATCCAGGCCTCGCCTGGGGCCTCAGAGAGAGTGGGCAGGAGGGTATGCGATTGGTGTATGTAAAGTGGAGATCGGAGTGTACAGAGAGAGACATCCCAGTCATGTCATCGGTGGAGTATAGGGGAAGGGGGTCCTTGCCACATTATCTGGGAGGGGTTTGGGGCCTGGGATGGAGTTGTAATATTGGGGGTGCTGGTCAATGGGCCCAGTTGGAGGGCACTGACATTCTTAGTGGTCGTCATAGCAGGTGGATGACTTGGCAGACACCTCGATGAGGTCGTCCCTGGACTGTCACTTCCTTACAGAAGGTTTAAGTTTTTTCCTCCATTGAATACCTCACACAGACTCATTCATTCCTTTATTCAACTGACTAACATTTGTTGGACATCTTCTATATTTCAAATCCTGTGCTTGGCCCTGGAGATACAAGATTGATCAAGATGCTCGCAGTACAATAAGGGTGAGAGAGCGGCAACTCAACCCAGTGTGTCACTTGCTATGAACACGTAGGGCACAGGGGCTTCCTTAGAGGAGGGAAGGAAGGGACAACATGTCACAGGAGACTTCCCAGGGGCATATGAGCTAGGCCTTGCCACTTGAGTGGAATTCACCATCCTGAGGATTAGCAAATCTCATACATGTTTAGACTGTAGACTTCAGAGAAGAGGGGCAGGGAAAAGTGACCTTTGGCTGTGTCCCTGTCCCAGGGATGGGGCAAAGACTAGCTTGGACCTCTCCCCTGCATACCCAGTTGCATGTTGGATCCCTTCCCTGAGGTTGCCTGAACATGGCAAGTCCAAATCTGAACTCCACTAATCCACTTCTCTGTTTCCCTCCTTAGGTATTGCCACCAGCATACCTAGGCAGCAACCTATGTGTCCTCTCAAAATCTTTCTCTCCCCAAAGCACCAGTGCCAATCAGTTGCCAAATGCTGGTACTTCTACCAAGATTTATCTCACCTCTGCCTCCTCCCCCTCCCCTTACCCTGCCCTCTTGGTCCAAGCCCTTTCCCTAGGGGAATGCACTGGCATCCTTTTTGCTACCTTGACTTCTGGCCTCTTCTTCACTGCATCCATCTCAAAATCGCCAGTGCTGGTCACAGAGCCTGGCCACAGTGAGGGTCCAATCACCACAGGCTGGAATGGACCTGTCTTCAAAGACCATCTGCCTTTAAGTTTTTATTGTTCCAATGGGGACATAGAGGCCCAGAGAGGTCTAGAGGCTTGTCTAAGGTCATACTGTAGAACCTGATTTGAATTCAGTTCTCTTGACTCCCAGACTAAGGCTTCCTCCCTCTCTTACTTCCCCCAACGTCAGCACTACACAGTGTTTTCTCTTCTGAGTATTGGTGTGTGGTCTGGTAGAAAGGAGCTGGTAGGAGGTACAGGCGTGGTAACCTCTGGGCCCAGGGCCTGAAGGTAGGGAGAGGCTGGGAGAAGAAAATGGAGCACAGTTCAAGCCCCTTTATATTTATTGCCTGAAAAACCCTTTTCTCTGGGTGAATAGACCCCCAAATTCCCACCCTGACCCCATCTCTTTTGCTGATAACCCTGGACTCACGACTCCTTGTTCTGTCAGGGTAGCTGCCAGGGGACTGTGGATCTGAGGTGGTGGGGAGGGCTGGACTCCATCTCAGCATCTCCAGGGCCCCAGGCCCCCTACCCACCCCACCTTCACCCCGTTTCTGCCCTGGCTTGCTTCTGTCTCCTTGGGGAAGCTGGCTTTTGGCCCAGGGGAGCATGAAGACAGCTCAGATGTGGAAGAAGGAGGGACCAGGTAGCAGGCCTCACTTTCCCCACGTGGCATGGTTTCTATCTCTTACCAGGGGATGCCTGGAGCTGCACAAGGACCTCTGAGCCTCCTGCCAGGCCACAGGGTGGCTAGGTGTGGTGGGGCAACTGAGGGAGAGGGCCTGTGGGTGTGGGGACCATGAGAGTCTGTGTGACCTTGGGCCCATCCTTTCCTTGTTCTAGGCTCAATTTCCACAGCTTTAAAAGAGGACCTGGATGCTGGGATTCTGTGAAGTTGGCCTGCAAGTGTGACTCCAGCTGGGGCAGGATTTAGATTAGACTGAAGGGAGACCTTCCTATATGAATAGGATCCCCCTGGAGTACTGGCTTTATTCATTTAGGATTTTCAGATTCACCGTGAAGGAAGGGTGATGGTGCTACCTCACCTTGGGTTATTCCTAGCCTGTGAGCCAAGGCAACTTTCCCTTTCCTGAATCCAAGCCAGGGTTTCAAAGAGAAGAGGCTCCAAATTTTGGCTCTGCAACTTTGAAGCACTGGGGCTTGGGCAAGTCTCCTCCCTTCTCTGAGCCCCACAGTCTTCATCTGTGTGATGGGGATTCTAACCCACTCACCCCTCCTCGGTGAGTGCTGGAAAGAGAAATGAGTGCTGGGTATTTGAGGTCATGGGCTAGGTCAGTTAAAGCCCTGGCTTCCTGGGTCCAACTGGAGAATCCAGCCGTGGTGGAGCTTGTCCCACGGGAAGCAGACCCACTCTCCTCTCTGCCCACCTGGCACACCTGGGGCCGCAGTGGCAGCTGGCCTCTTGCTGGGGAGAACTCTTCCTGCCCTGGGGCAGCTGTTGTTTATGGGAAAAATGTGAAGGAGGAAGGAGGGAAGGCTGGACAGCCAGTCTGGGAGAGAGGAGCCTCAGTTCTGCATACATTACTATTTGTAGCAGGAGAAGGATGTGGGTGGGAGCTTCAATGTCTGGACCGTCCAGCTCTGCTCCTGCTAGGCCAGGACTCTAGACTTACAGCAGGAGGGCTTCAAGCTGAACTTCAGAGCAAGCTGCTGAGGGCTGAGAAGATGAGAGTCTCTTTGGCCAAGCTGGGATTGACCAGTTCGCTCACTTCATTTTATTAATTCAATATATTTGTTGACGTCTGGACACCACATCTGGAGCCCCTAGCAGCTGGATTTCTCCGGACCTGGGCTGAAACCCAGCTTTGTCAACAGCCCATGTTAGGGGGAGGAGAAGGACGGGGAAGGTGTGGCCCTTTCTCTCGGGAGTTGATGATGGAGAAGAGCAGGATGCGTTGGAACCCGGAGCCAGGGAGAGGAGGAGCGACAGGAACTGGAGTGTGGATACTTAGGAGAGGTTTCCTGGTGGGGGCAAGGCATGGGTTCGATGGAGAGGGGCAGGTAGGTTTGGAGGAAATTGATTAGGGAGGTACAACAGCTGGGTAAAGGATGAAGCCCTTTTGGCTTTGGGACTAAGAGAGGGGGCAGGGTCCCCCTAACCTGAGGAGCATCTGAACAAGATGGCCTGCCAGCGCTCAGGATTGTTGACATCTGATAAGGGTGGTGGGTGGGGAGATGCTGTGATGCCAAATAAGATAAATCCCAACTCAAAGGGAGGGGGAAGGGGATGTAACTGGGGGTTGGGAACCCTCTTGTTAACGTTATTTTAACCCTCTGTAGCACGTTCCAACCTTGTCCCCAGCCCTCCTACCTACAACTCTGCACATGACTACATCAGCTGGGAGGCCTTCTCTAATGTGAGCTATTACACTCGTGTTCTGCCCTCTGTGCCCCAAGACTGCCCCACACCCATGGGAACCAAAGGTAATGGAGATGGGATGGGGCTGGGGGCTGGGCCTGGGGATCACAAGAGAGTCACAGTTCTCATTTCAGGGAAAAGCAGGTAGAAGAGCAATTATTGACCCAATTCACAGATGGAGGGGGGTGGGGCCAAGGCAAGGTATATGACATCTCCAGAACTAGATATATGACATAATCAGCATGAGGACAGGAAAAGGCAGCGAAGGTCTAGGGGCCATGGTCACCTAGAAAGTCAGTGGCAGAGTCAGATTAGCGCTTTCCTATTTCCAGGTGCTACTTTGACTGAACCTTGCCTTCTGGGTGGGTGGGACCCTGCTGGGATGGGGATGATTTGAAAGTTGAGAAGTGGGAAGAGAGGAAGAGCTTGCTGTTTATTGATGGCTAACTCAGTGTCTATTTTTTTTTTCTTCTAACAAATGTGAATGGTTTCCCATGTTTCATCAGCATAGGGTATAAATAAGGGCATATTTATATTTATGTCTATTTTTTTCTTAAAGATGAAAAGTTTATTTTGCCTTTTGCCTAGAAGCAAAGCTAGTAAAAATTAAAGTATAAAAATAAATACAGTTTACATTAATGGGCATTCCAAAGTAAAAATAAGAATAAAAATAATGTATATGAATTCAAATCCATCAAAAGCACAAAACAGTGTCTGACACTTTTACAAGATAAGGTTGTGAACATTAAAAATGTGTAAAACACACAAACTTTTACCTTGAAATAGAAAAAAACTCAAGTTTTCATCTTTAATCTAAAATTATTTTTAACTTTCTCCAAAACATACTGTCATTTTAGCTAATTTGTGTTGATGTGTACAAAACTTTCAGTATCTATTTTTCTTACTGGAGAGACCCATAATGATATGAATAAGCTGTATCCTGGGTTTTCAGAATGATAAATCATAGTTTATCACAGTAATAAGATAATTTTATATACTTTGTCTATAAATGAAAATTGGTAGTTCAGACCCTTTGACTGTCTTCTAATTTTCTTGTTTACCCATTTGATAACTGATACAGCTCAGTCAAGAAAATCAAGTTTATACCCAGAATAAATTATTATTTTCTGTCTATAGCTGAGTGCAAAAGTTACATTTTAAATGGACCAGAAACTTGGAAAACAGTCTTTATCTCCATATTCTTAATAGGATATTTAGACTATATATAGTCTGCAGCTTCAAAATACCGTTATCTGTTCAAAATTCAAGTTAGAAAGATTAAGTACACACCGTCCCAATTTTATGTGAATAGCACAAAGCACTTTTTTGAAATGGTGTGATAGATTAACAGCATCATTCTCTTTCATAAAATCATGTTCCCTTGGTGTTCTAGTTTGCTAGCTGCCAGAAAGTGATATACCAAAAATGGAATGGCTTTTAAAAAGGAGAATTTATAAGTTGCATGTTTATAGTTCTAAGGCCGTGAAAATGTCCCAATTAAAGCAAGTCTATAAAAATGCCCAAATTAAGGCACCAACAAGAGGATATATCTTCACTCAAGAAAGGCCAATGAAGTCCAGGGTTTCTCTCTCAACTGGAAAGGCACATGGCGAACACGGTGACATCTGCTACCTTTCTCTCCAGGATTCTTGTTTCATGAAGTTTCTCCAGCGGTGTTTTCCTTCATCTGCAAAGGTCTCTGGCTCCGTGGCCTCTGTGGTTCTTGTGGCTCTCTCATGGCTCTGCTGCTCTTTTCAAAAGATGTTTCTTCTTTTAAAAGATTCCAGTAAACTAATCAAAGGCCACGTGGAACGGGTGAAGTCACATCTCCCTCTAATCAAAGGTTAATATCCACAATTGGGTGAGTCGCATCTCTGTGGAGATAATCTAATCAACTTTTGAACCTACAGTGCTGAATAGGAATTAAAAGAAGCCTCTACAGGATAGATCAGGATTAAAACATGGCTTTTCTAGGGTACGTAATCCTTTCAGACTGGCACACTTGGTAACATTTGTTGGTCAACATTTTTAATGAACACATTAGTGATGAAAAAAGTTAAACATCCCCACTTCTAAGTAATGTTAGACTTTCAACTCAGCATTATCACTATCCCATTTGAAAATCTGAATTTATTATTATATTTATTCTCTCCTAAATCAAGCATGCTAGAAAAAGCAGACTATGAAGAAACGAATATATGGACTAAATAGAAAATATAACTACATGCAACATGTCATTCTTATTTTACAGAAATGGATGTAACAATGCATTCAAGAAGATTGTGTTATCCCCCACAGAAGGAAATTTGTTATCCCCCACAGAAGGAAGGATTTAGAAACATATCTCGTGGATATGCTTCTAAAAGTACTTTGGTGACATATTTGGAAATCAAACATTTCTGGAAGACAACTAGTCATTGACAGGAATATGTATTTCTAACCAAACCAGTGATCCACAGCTCCTCCTGTGGTTAATTTTAGGTGGGTCATAATTAGCAGACAGGTGTTTTTATCCTATGTTGGTTATAGTGGGTTAAAAAATATGCAGTTTGAGAGACTAATCAGTTTTTAAATTAAAACAAACAAACGAACGGGAAACCATTCTTCTGCAATAATTCCCCCTTGAATAGAAGAATATCTAATTTGTTTATCAAAATCAGCAATCAGAATGCAGATCAATGAAACTTATGTGTCAGAATTTATTTGTAATCTTTCACACCTTTTCAGTATTGTGTAAAGATAAACCAAATGTCCTTTAAATTTACAAAAAGGGTTTTAG